>JAQFZU010001343.1:0-14098 GCA_034696185.1 Henia vesuviana | reverse complement strand
ATAAACACATGGCAATCGACAGCCAATCATAGACTGACCAGTAGCAGTCTAAACCACTATCGCCCGGGGGCCATTGCTATGGTTAACCAATGCTTCATCTAATGAGCGCTTTGATAAACACTTGTGCAGACGACAGCTACAAATGGACAGATAAAACAAAAAATAGCGCAAACTGATCAGGTGCGCAGACTGTTCGCTGACCAATGCGCCTTGCGCAGACCATGTGAAATCATGCCCGTGACATTCTTCCCCTTCTAGATGGAGATGAGGAAGAAAGAGAATGTCGATTCCGGATTCATATTCATCTTAAGATTAAGTTGTACTTTTTTATGTGTGGATGTAAATAAACAAAAAAACCGCATTGATGGGTAAGAATAGAAAATAAGGAATTTATTTCAATAATAAAAAATAAAATAAAAGAAAACATAAGACAAATAAAATAAACAAAAAAAACAAAAACACAAAAGAGAGAACTTATCTCTTATACTTATGATGGTATATAACAAACGTTTAGAATAATAAGATCAAATAAGGAAAACACAAAAAGAACAATCATAAAATATAAAAGAAAAAATGATAGTCTTCTTAGGCCCAGGGTTCCTTAGGGCGTGGAGAGTTAGCCAGGTACGATAACAAGTTAACCAGCGTTTGGCAAAGGCATTCTTGAACGGTTAAAAGACTGGAGACGTCTGTAGGCAAGTGCTTTAAGACGGCTCAGCCAAAACAAAAGAGATAAAATTTTCTAATCTCTCGAGTGATGGCTCTGATCTTACCATGAGGGGTATCAAGAACTCTCTTCATAATGAAGCGGGATCCTTCCAAAATAGCGTTGTCAAGAACACAAAGACGTGCAGGGTTTTCGGAACCTCGAGTAACGAAAGCAACGTCCTCTTCTCTGATGATTTCTGATAATAAAATGGGATATGCCTCTTCCGGGGTGAGATGTCCATCAAGTTGGCTTGGGCCACAGATCTCAATCGATTGGGTTGTTGCAATTGAAAGTTGATCGTCATCCAGGGTAGAGATTGAATCCACGATAATTAGTGGTTCTTCCTGGGTGACGGTCTTTGTGATAAGGCTTTGCTGGAAGGCAACGATTTTCTCCCAACTCCTTTTTGAAGGCTCGACAGAATATTCGGGGCAAAGGAAATCGACTTCGATGTCGCATAACGTTTCATCTAGGAGCAAGGACTCAATAATGTTTGACGACTCCTGGGTAGGGCATTCTGCAGCAAATTCCTCCAATCCTTGGATTAATGGCTGGCAGTCGATAACTGAATCTTCAGTCGGAATCAAGCTTTTGATCGGAGTAGTCGTGATATGTACAGTAGAAAGAGCGTTCTCTAACTCAGTCACTGTAATAGGACGGGTTGGGATATACGCCGAAGAATGGACCGATGGACTTTCCGGTTCGGCGATAACAGTTTCAGCTTGTTTTAGCTTTTGCTGGGCCACTCGTTCAACGTAAGTGGGTTCAGTTGACAAGATCGGTTGAGGTAACGTTGATTCTTCCGATACAAAATCGTATCCCAATGCTGAAGCCTCCAGTTCTTCAATAGGGACGGCTTAAATGACATCTAGATCACCAACGCCGGGGTAATTAAGGAGAACGTTTTGTAGTGGTAGTCCACGGATCCCTCCGACAGTGGGTATGGGCTTTGCGACTATTAGGGCATGTCCCACCGGGTACTCCCAGGGTCTGGGTTCCAATTGATTTTTCCGAGCAATGTCGTAAGCTTTGTTGCGGTAAAAAATGGATCCAGGATTGCCAAGGAGAACCATAGGAGGTGGAAAATTCCTGTTTAGTAAACTATAACCGTCAATGCTGAGTTCATTGGCAACAAAACCCATTAAACGCCGCATCTACACCTGAAAGTCGCAGTGACGTAGCGTTCCATGTCCTGCACAGGCTCGGCATTTTAGGTTTGATGGCTGTTCCTTAAATATTTCCATGCCATGACCAGAACATATTAGGCATATCTCATACTTAGGGAAAGAACGCTCTCTCGGGTCGTCAGGATGGTAGTGAGGAACGATGGTAGGACGGTTATCCTGTAACGGTGGCAGAAAAAAGTTCTTCGGGTAATTCGAGTTAACGTTGTAAGGTACCCCTGTTTTAGGATCCCTCCTCCATCCGTCATCGTAGGATTCATCGGTTGAAGATTCAGTATCGGTTATTGTTTTATCAGGATCGTGTCCTCCGGTAACCATAGTAACTGAATACGAAATTAAAAACAAATATAAATCATAAGGAAAAGAATAAAAATTGAATAGTGAGCAACAACAAAATTCATCAGACTGAGGAGCTGAGTGAACACTTTTGAATGAAGAACATAAAGAACAAAATCAGAAAGAACATTAAAAAATGATTTGAAAACTTTCCGATATTAATAAAAAAAATTTATTAATTTAATAAACGTATAATATGTATAACATAAGTTTATGCTTTTGGTAAATTATAAAACCGTTATTAAACAGAAAAAATCTCCAACGTTGTACTGTTATCAGTCACCAAAGTTTAAAGATGGCGACTTGCATGTGTTTTGAGAACAAAATCAATTAGGCTTATTTTTAATTTTTCACGATTAATCGTATCAAACAATAGTTGTTTCTCAATTTATACTCCGCACTCAAATGTAACCTGTTACTATTCTTTACTCACAGTCTTTTGGTTGGTTGTAAAAAATAGAAATTTCAATAAAAAGTTTTTATTGAGAAAAGCGTTCCGCGTCTTTGCTGTCTAAGGCAAAAGAGCATTTGTGAATAGAAGACGTGTATGGCTTGTCAAAACACGTAAGAAGTGAACACGTGTATCATGTCAATACATTGTATTCTTCTATAGACAATTGAGTCTATAGAGTCAATCTTAACCATTCACTTTACCCCCCTCCGTCCTCGCTTCAATGGCAATGGGAATACCCCATTGCAAAAAGACGTACAAGTAACTTAACGCCTTTCCAGTTAAATAAAGAAAAAATAGCAAAGTAAAATAGGAAAAGAAAAAGAAGTAAATGAAAAGAAATTGAATTACAACACAAAACGTGAACAAAATAAACAAAAAACATTTAACAAAAATAATAAAATTAAATGGTATTTTTGGCAATCATAGTTATCATGGTACTTGTTACCATAGAAACCGACCAGCGTTACATAGCAACAATAATCAAATGCCATAGCAACGCTCATAGAGCAAATTTAACAAAAATATGCTGGTTACACAAACAAAACAAGAGACAAACAGAAAATAAACAATTATCAAGTTCAAGAAATCATTGTTGAACCGCAAATTTTTTAACATTGGGTAGGGCAGTTGTTTACAGTAGCAAAGAGATTCATCACCAAAAAATTTATTCAAGATGGGATACAACCCATCCCATCACACTCCTCTTCCTCTTCTAAAGGCGATTCAAAATGTTTAAGATGTTTAACACTTCTGGACGCTTAAGAGAAGAATAAGGCTTATTTCCAGGTATAAAAGCACTTATGTTAATCGCTTTTGTTTTGAATTTGGACGAGGATAGACTTTCGATCAGTCGATGTCGTCCTCTTGGTCGTTTTAAGATAGAGATTATAAACTCTTTTCTATCCATTGATTTTGGATATTCAGAAAGTTTGATATATTTTCGTTTGATTCCTGCCTGCTTAATTGGGGCAGGAATTAAACTTCTTCGAGTTTTAAACTCAATAGTTTTTTGTAATGTTGATTTATCAATTACTAATAAAGATTTGTCAACGGTAGTAATAGTTTGAGTTTTAGTGAAACCAGATTTCATTGTTGTTCTTTTAGTTTCATTCCCGTTGGACTTTTCAAAAGGGGTTATAACATGTTCATTTCCAGGTTTATGAACTATTCCTCGTTTAAGCGTTTTGTTAGTAAACGTTTCAATCAAAACTCGTTTGGCTGGTTTCACTAAACGCAGAGGAATGTGAATTGAGTCAAATTCCGGTGACAAGTCGAGTTTGAATTGCAAGTTTTCATGACCATTAACATCTTCTCTGAAGATATTAGAAATTGGTTCTAATTTTTTAATCAACAATTTAATTTGTTTAATTGGTAATGTTGACCACAATTGGTCATAAATCTAATTGAGTTGTGTAGAATCATTATTATGAATTAATTCTACAAATGCCACTCGATGAGGCAAAGTTTTTATTTTTGATTTTCGAGGTGAGACGTTAGCAATATCCCTTTGAAATATAAAAGAGGTAAAGGGATCAGATCTTTCAGCCTCCTCTCTTGTCAAGAAGGAGCGCTGTTTGTCTGTGCCTTGTATTGACCAATGGTCCTCGCCCAAGTTCAGGTTTAAGCCCACTGCTCTGCAAAAATCTCTGCCAAGAAGCATGTCCTGAGCAGCGTTTTCCAAAATAAGGGCATTGAATTTAATTATCCTTTTGGGGGCTCTCAGAGGTAATGGAACTCTTCCCAAAACTGGGACAACCTGATTCAACGCAGTTTAAATTTGCTCGTCTAAAAGAAACATCTCCAAACCCATCTTAAAATTAAGACAATCAAATAATGGTTTGGAGATTATGCATGTCTGAGCTCCAAAATCCATTAATGCGATAAACGCTACATCTTCCCAAACTATTTTCATGAATGGAGCTTTTCGATGTTGTTTATGAAATCGTGATACCACAATAGGATTGGAAGAACTTTTTTGTTCTTCTTCTGGAGTCATAAGAATAAAATTTGTCTGACTAGGTTCCAAAATGGAATCTTTGAGTTTGTCTAATTCGGGAGTTTGACTTTCTTTTGTCAAACTAACATTTTTTAAAACAGAGCGTTCTAAAAGGTTAGTAGTTTTAGAATTAGAAATGATATTAATAGATTCCGTTTGAATTTCAACTGATTTAATAGGATTAGTTAAAGTAGAAGTATCAGAAAAATCAGTCTGAACTTCAATAGATTTGTTATTTACAATAGGTACAATGGAGACGTTTCCTTTCTTAGGAATTGCATCCATCGTTTTCACGTCAATCTTTGACGTGGTAAGGTCGATTCGTTGCGCAGAACGTTTTTTCTTGACCTTTAAAGGAGAAGAAGATGATATTGGTCCTAAGATTTTCCTCCCTATTTGCGCGGACTCTTCCCGTTTCCCTGCTGGCTAGTCATTGGGTATCCTGGCCATTGCTTCTTGCAAATAGGGCACAAAGGACTCCAATTGGCCTTATTGATCAGATACCAATAGCTGCCAGGCGTTTTCCTCCATTCCTCTCTATCACTCAGTTTGATTTGAACTGGGGGAGCAGGGGTAGGATTAAACGTTATGACTCGGCTAGAGCATTTATGGTCTTTATCCAGCATTTTGAAATCAGGAGGTTCATTGGCATTGCTTTCTATTATTGCCAGTTCTGAATGTTCTTCCCCTGATGACTGGGACGTTGATGTATGCATTAAACCATCTTCACATCCATCATCTAGTTCAGTATACTTTTCATTTAACAATAAATGGGAAACCTTTTTTACTAAACGTTCTCGAAAGGTTTCAACTTTAGAGGATTGAGTTTTATTGTGTTTATTTATGTCTATTGTGCCTTCTAAGTTTAATTTAAACTAAGTGTCTAGGATTCCTTTACTTAAGAAATCTTGACGTTTTAAGGCATCTTTTTTCAAACGATTGTCAACTTGAGTGCCCATCCTTATGGCCTCTCTTAAAGAAGTAACGTTCCAATGCCTGAAAAGATTCAATACTTTAGTTTGAAGCAGATCTTGAGCCTTATCCCACATTAATTGCGGATTAGTAAAGCCACATATCTTTAAATAATATTGGACCTCTGTTAGAAAGTCGCCAGTAGGTTGACTAGCTTTTTGTCTCATCATTGACAACTTCATTTGAGCATCAGCGTCTCGAATTTGAAACGCTTCTTTAAATTCAAATTCGAATGTCGACCAATTTAATGGTTTATCATCTAACCCTTCCTACCACGTTAGTGCATGACCTCTCAAAGCCTGGGGTACATACACCAGATAATAAACATCATCGGGTACTGAGACTGTGCACCGATGTGCATATAATCTGATAAGGAAATGATGTATAGTTTCAAACGTTGCCTTGGCAGGGTCAAACTCTGGAATTTTTTTCACTCTCATCTGCCATTGGCAAGGTGTTTCCGCTTGATAAACGTGCATAGGAGTGGATTCTAAACGCAGACTTGCCCCAGAAACACCATGATCTATTCGTAGAAAATGAAAGGCTACCGATTCAAAAGGATCACTTCTTTTTAATTCTTTTGCTTTAGAATCAGAAGAAAAGTCCTCATTAGTTTTCGAATTAGAATTGATAAAGTGTGTAAATGGGTTGGTCTGTGTAGATCGTGTATTTAGTT
The DNA here is from genome assembly GCA_034696185.1 of Henia vesuviana. Taxonomy (NCBI): domain Eukaryota; kingdom Metazoa; phylum Arthropoda; class Chilopoda; order Geophilomorpha; family Dignathodontidae; genus Henia; species Henia vesuviana. Next base: position 7,771 of record JAQFZU010001343.1, on the reverse strand, counting down.
CCAATTGTAGAGATTGGAATGCATGATCTAACGTTCTGTGATGAGGTGAACGTTTGTCAAGATGCATTGGTAGTTGCGTTTGTGACGGTTGGATCAGGTTTCCAAGAGCTGCAATTTGAGCTGAAACCTCTTGGTTGGAAATCAAAAGCAAATTATGCATTTTTTCTGCCATGGTTTCTACAACCGTGTTTAAACGTTTATCCAATTCAGCCTTTGAAACCATCTCCTCTCGAGGTATTCGTACGTACTCACGGGGGATGGGGGAATTCGAAGATGTTCCCAACCTCTCATTTAGGAAAGGGTTCAAAGAATTCGAAAGATTAAACTCATCGAATCAAAAATTCCGTTCCTCGACAGGGGGATCAATCAAAAAGAAGCGTCTTACAGGTTTTTCAACCCTACCAGATTGGCCGCCATGTTGACATGAGTCATCGAATGACATAAGAAGGTCATTTAGATCAGCCATCTTGGTATTTTATAGCAAGAAAAAAATTTGTTATTGAGCTTTAGAAAATGAATATGAAACGTTATTAACTTCTCACGAAAAATAACGTAAAACCACTTTGTTTCTCGTCTTAAACCAAAGAAATAACAAAGTCATATTAAAACATAACTCGTCGCATCCTGTCGCGAACGCCAAGTTTGTAACAATTCGATTTGCGAACAAGTACAAAGCCTCAAGAAGAGCAGGCCCCAAACGTTTTATGTTGAATTGTGGTTCTCGATATTCTATTAAGTATTTACTAATATATTATTTAGTTTATTGAATGTATTAACTGTATTACTTTGATTTAATATATTAATGTGTAAAAGTGTTATACTGCTTTGTGGAATTGTTTAATGTAATTATGATGTTTTGAATATAGTAATTGTATTGGAATTGTAAATAGTTTTTAAGTGTAGATGTAATACATTACTTAGTATTCTTAATTCGTCTTTTACCTGTATTATGTGATAGGTGGCGCTGCTATATAGATATATGTATAGTGTTTTTGAAGAGCAGTGGCTCACTCGATCATATGCACATTGATTGTAAATAACTACTAAGATTTTAGATTTTAATTGTAACTTTATTTAAATGTACAGTTTGTATTAATTTATTACGTATATATCAAATTTATTTTTTTAATATATTCTTTTGGACAAATTTATGATTCTTCTGGACTGTCAAATTTGCGAGAGGTGTGTACGGAAGGTGATATTCTACTAGCAATGAGCGCTAAGGTGGCGCAAACTCAATGCTGACATTTGGTATTAGTAATGAATTCAAACACAAAACGAATGTCCCAAACTAATATTTATATTAGCAGGACACGTTTAGAATGAGAAGTACGACCAGTGTTATAAATGAAATGGAAATAAAGTGAGAAACGCTAATTTCAAGCGTGCGTAACCAAGGCAGCAACTCCTTAGGGTCACGCGAGTTTCTCTTCTTAGAAACTCTCAAGAATAGAAAGCACAGAGTAAGTTAAACTAGAAAGAAAGAGCAGCGTAAATTGTATGAAGCAACAGCATACAATTAATCATAAAGACTGCTTATTTAAAGTTCAACACTTACGAACTGTTACAGTCCAAACTCGCGCTCGAAACGCTTTTAAAAGTGGTACAGGAAGTTGGACAAATCCTAAATCTGGTCTCTCAATTAACCAGAGACTTGAAATCCTATTTCAAGTCTAGTAAAGAATCAAGAAAGCCAAAAAAAAAAAAGATTTTCCTGATTATGCTGCAAATTCTTAATGTTGGCGAGAATAGCTCGAGATGAGCAACAGGAACAAAAAGAAAATCCGCCAATTGTGTGTTTTTCAAAATGTCCTGGGCTCTTATAACTTCTTAATAAACACATGGCAATCGACAGCCAATCATAGACTGACCAGTAGCAGTCCAAACCACTATCGCCCGAGGGCCATTGCTATGGTTAACCAATGCGCCATCTAATGAGCGCTTTGATAAACGCCTGTGCAGACGACAGCTACAAATGGACAGATACAACAAAAATCAGTGCAAACTGATCAGGTGCGCAGACTGTTCGCTGACCAATGCGCTTTGCGCAGACCATGTGTAATCATGCCCATGACACCTTGTTTCATATTTTGGCTTTGGTTGATATATATAAAAGGGAAGCAAATACGAAGGGCTTGGCGCTCTCTTCTTTTGAATGTACTTTTAAGATTGTATGTTTTGGATGTATGTTAATTATAGTTGTTTATTTTAAATTAATGTTTCTCATTAACATGAAATTATTTTATTGCCTGGAAATACAATTACACACATGAAATCCCATAGGGTCCAGCAGCAACAGACACCTATAAAAATGGAAAATATTTTATGAGCTGCATAGACAATTTTTCACGGTGGGTTAATGTCTACGAACTTAAAGCGAAAAGTGAAACAAAAGAAAAAATAAAAGAATTTATAAGCAAGTTTGAGCGCCAATCTGGAAAATTAATTCAATACATTAGAAGCGATTCCGGTATGGAATTTTGCTTGAATGACCTCGAAGATTTCTTTAACATCAAAGGCATCACTCACCAAGTCACGAACTGCTATACCCTACAACAGAACGGTATAGCCGACTGGTTCAATTGATCATCATTGGGATCCGTTCGTGCAATAATTCAAGAATCTGGCTTATCTGAAAAATACTGGAGTGAAGTTTTACAGGCGTACTGTCACATCAAAAACAGATTGCCTATGAAGGTTTCAGAAAACAATTCTCCTTTTTTTGTGCGGTACCAAAGACATCCCTCATTAAACCATTTAAGGATTGTGGGATGTAAGGCTTTCATTTTACTACCAAAAGATGTACGAAAATCAAAACTGAAGTCCGTTGCTAAGGAAGGAGTTTTCCTGGGTTACTCCTGGAAAACACGTGGCTACAGAATTTTAATACCTTGAGAAAATAAAATCTTAGAATCGATTTCCGTCTCATGTAATGAGAAATTTTCCCTCTAAAAGAAAACCAAACAAATGAAGTACCTCCGGAAGATCTTCAAAGAATAACTCGATTCAAAAGTTGTGTGACTTTTCAACCTACTGCCAGCGCTCATCCTCTCTCGGTTAAAATTACAACCCAAAAGGAATTTTTACAAGATCCCTTTCCTTCCGATTCTTCAGACGAAGAAGAAGAAGAAAATAAGATTTGACAAAGTATAGAAAGAGAGAAAAGGATGCAAGTCGAGGAGAATGAGCGTTTGGAGGAAATGGAAAGGCAGCAGGAAATGCAACGTTTACGGGAATTACCCTCGACTTCCGGAATCCCAAGAGATCAAGACATTAGACCATTTCAAACTGATCAAAGACAAAGTCCCCAAAGCTTTGTTCAAAATTTAGTAAATAAACTAACCTTACCGTCGTTCTCTCGAAACTCCGATATTTCTAAAGAACTAGTAGTGCATCCATGGCGACGGGAAGTGAGAACTCGAAAATCAGGGGTTAGAAAGAACCAGGATTACATCGTGTATCGTCATGGTCCCTGGACTTTCAAGTCGGCGACTGCAATGAAGAATTTCTGTCAAGAAAATAATATTGATTTTAATGACAGTTTGACTGATTTTTTGTTGAAAAATAAATACCACGGTTTACGGTCTATTATTTCGACAGCACCGAATTCGAATCCCGATTCTCCCAACATCGAACAAATTTACGATTTTGAAGATGAAATCGAAACTAACACAGAACACGAAGATTCAGATAATGAACCACCTGCCAATCACCGGACCAAATACGTTGAAAGGCAAGAATCATCCGAGACATTCTTTATCACGACACTTGCCATTGAGGGTGAAAATCCTTCAAGCTACGATGACGCTATTACGTCAGAAGATAAGGAAGAATGACAATCCGCAATCGACGATGAATTCCAGACGCTCAAGAAGCGTGAAGTCTTCGAGGAAGTGCCGAGACTTTTCAAGAGGAAAACACTCAAGAGCCGATGGGTCTTTGTGCGGAAGAGAAATTCTCAGGGTGATGTGATTAAGCACAGAGCACGACTCGTGGCGAAGGGGTTTACTCAAACGCCTAGATTGGACTTTGAGTTATTTATGCCCCCGTCGTGAACTTCATTCTCGTCCGACTCGTGCTTCTAATCTTCGTGGTCTGTAGAGGTTGGGTCACCGCGCATCTTGAGGTCAAATGCGCCTACCTCTACGGACACCTTCACAAGGAATTATTTATGGAATTCCCAAAAGGTTATAAATTAAACAAGAAGAACCACGTTTGGCGTTTAACAAAGAGCCTTTACGGTCTGCACCAAGCGGGCCGTAATTGGTTCGATACTCTGGATTCTACAATGCGCCAACTTAATTTCTAAATCTTTGTAACCTCTCCCTGCGTATATCGTTACAATTCTGACGCAATTGTTATGATATACGTAGATGACATTTTAGTCATTGCAAGAAATAATGAAGTCGTCGAGGAAATTGTATTGAAACTGAAAACGAAATTTGACCTTAACAACACTGGCCCATTAAAGACATTTTTGGCGATTGATGTAATTATTAAGAAAGACCGTGTCGAGCTTAGCCAAGAGAATTACATTAACAGAATTTCGAAGAAATTCGATTTCCTAGAACACTCACCGGTATCTGAGCCCATGAAGTATGGCCAGGACATCGATCAACTTTGTACAATTACTCCAGATGAAGACATTATGACGGGAAAGTACCCATATCGAAACCTAATCGGCTGCTTACTTTATGTAGCCCGCTTCACCTGTCCCAATATTCAATTTAGCGTGAATTTTCTTGCAAAATTTAATATCAAATATGCACTTAAACATTGGTTGTGTGCAGTCGATTTGCTAAATTATATCCAAAGTACAAAATCGAAACAACTTGTATTATCACTAATCGAAGATCATGAAGTACATGCTTTCACGGAAGCGTCATGAGAATCGGATCTCATGACCAAAAGATCGTTCAGCGGTTTCTGCTTTTTTATCAGAAATAACATTCTCGACTGGAGGTCGAGCAGGCAGAAAATGGTGGCGGAGTCAGCCTTCGAATCAGAGGTGATTGCCGCTGCCGATGCATCGAGGAAGATAGCCTAGATTCATTATTTCCTGTCCGAAACCAGAAAGATGTTCAAGCTTCCGACTCACAACATTACGATGCACATCGATAACCAGGCGGCTATCTATTCGATCCAAAACCGCACCGATAATTTACGAACAAAATATTTATTGATAAAGCTGTTTTCGTTACGCGAGAAGTTTAATTTCGGACTGTTTAAAATTTGTTACGTTCCAACGAATAATAATCTCGCTGATCTCTTAACTAAGAAACTCCAGAAGGGAAAAGTCGCTGCCCTCACTCCTTATTTGGTCGATGCGTCTACGTCAACTAGCCTCACCGAGCCAACGAGGGAGATTGAAGAGTTCAAGTTCAGTGATTAATTTTATTTAGTATTATTAAACATTGTTTTCTTAGTTTAGAATTATTAGTATTGAAATATTTATTTTGTATTAAAATTATTTGTTTATTCATTCATCGATCATTAATCGTTTTTCCAAGTTTGAGAAGTCGAATTGTAATGTAAAGTTCTTTTAAATGCTCATTTTATTATATAATTACGTTTTGCTCCAAATGAGATTTCCAGGAAAGTTACGATTATTTTATTGAATTTACATATCGATTGAATAGTCCGAATATAGTTGTTTATGATCCGCAATACAATGTTAGTATATGTAGATTAGTTTTAGAATAATTACTGTAAAACTCTACTTAGTGAGATTTCACTTTCATAGGTCGCTGGAATTGATAATTGCGCGATGACTGGCCATCATCGCGTCGTTGTCACCTGGTGACGGAATCGGATATTAAATTAATTGCTTTAATTTAATGTTAGATATCTACATATCAATTGTATCATTTATTAAGTTAATTAATAATATGTTGGCATATCTATTTCCAATTAGCGCTGATTGGGAATTGATCTCTTAGTACGGATATTTCCCCCTAGGGGACGATGCGTTTTATCGTGTTTATTTTGATTGAATGAATCTTTATTGTAGTATTGTATTATTGGAAATTATTATTAAAGATTTATCAATGTTTGCATCCAGGGAGGATATTAATTGATATCACTCACTATAACTGGATTGCAACATAGTATTTTTCCATTGGGTTTTGGGGTTCCTTGATTGGTTAAAGGTTTTCTGTCAACTTATGTTTTTCTTGGAATTTCCAACTGCCCAATCTTAGATCTTAGTCATTCCACTTGTTGTAATTTTAAGGAGATGTAATGTAATAAATTAGTCCATCATTTTTAATGAAAAAGTCTAAGTTTATTTGAAATGGATAACCAAATACATCTCACATGCACCAAACATACATATGGTAAGAAATAAGATTAAGAATTCAATTCTAAAGTTCATCTAGCCAAGCTGAGAGGTTCAACTTACCTTGGAAGTCACCTCGAGGGTTCGCCATATTGGAGAAAAATTCGAAATTCCAAAGTGCCAGGATCCGAGATGAGAAATCCATCATTATCAACCATGCATGATCGATTGGTGACGTCATCGAATGCGTGGGAACGCTCGGTGACGTCATACCGACCCATACCAATCGATTAATAACTGGTTAGTGACGTCATTGAGGGTTTTTCGTGGGGGTAATTAATTTTGATTGACAGGAGCCGAAAGTGATGTTTTTTCCAACATGGCTGCACCCCTATCACGACCGGAAACAAGATGGCAGCGCTCTATGAAGACGTCATATTTGGGGCGTGGCTTGTGACGTCACAACCAGGAAGTGGCTTGGAACCGCTATTATATACCTACTAGTAAGTACCCATATTGAATATCAGTCAAGTGAGATAAAAATTGCTCACAAGTGATTGTCGCAAATGCGATGTCTGGACTCCTATGTCCAGCCACAAACAGCAAAGCTCCTAATAGTTCACAGAAAAGCTGCACTGTTGCTAACTCAGACAACAAATTCAACCTATGTGCTGTCTCCACGTCTATTGGGGATAAACTGAAACCGCGTCATCAGGGATAAACTTTTCTATCAGTTTTTGAATGTACCTCTTTTGATGTAGCATGACACCCACTGATGTGGGCTCAAATTCTACTGCTAGGAATTTTTGTATTTCGCTGAGCCTTACAATGTCATACACACTCGTGACCATAATGTGTATTTGCTCCATCTGCTCCCGTGAAGCCGCAAAAACCGCCATGTCGTCCACGTATAGTAAAAGAACACATCACTCCTGATACGAAAACACACATGGGCAATGTGGCGATGCGATAAAACCAATTTTCACTACTTTTGCGAGGTGAACATGCCAGCAATGGTCGGCTTGCTTTAGTCCATACAGCAACTTATCCAAATGCAAAACTGTGTCTTTTGCATTATGTGTCCACCATAGCCTAATGGGAGCTCCATATACAGGGTGTCCTGAAAGTCTTGTTCTCACCAAATATTTCCTAAGCAATTGCATCTAGGCAAAGTTTGATAAAAGGATCATATAGGAAGTTAGGTAAGAGCAATTCAGTGATGTTATCAAATTTGACCTTGAAGGTCATTTTCAAGGTTATTCACTTTCTAACTTCTTAACCATAAAAAATATAGCAAAATTTCCAATTAGAAAGTTTTAGAGCACCATCTAATTAGTCTAATTACTTATAAGTAATGGAGTTTTTTGGAAAATCCTACCAAGAAATGTTGATAATTAGTTTCAGAGGTATCACGTAAGTGTTGAAATATCAACCTTTGGTTGGTAGATGGGATGATATCATTTAAGTAGTTGTTTGATTTGTTGTCCTTGGGCA
>JAQFZU010001342.1:0-14102 GCA_034696185.1 Henia vesuviana | reverse complement strand
ACCAATCTCAAGGGGCCAGCGCGCAAACTGTGTAAGTAGATGTCTTAAATACTTTATAAGAGCGTTCTGCGCACACTGCGCAAAAACCAAACAAAAAGCACGCTTTGGGCCAGGGAGCCAAAGAGTCGGCTCGTGACAATATAATGATCTATTAGCAATTATAATATTCAGTTTTCGTGCTTATTGCTCTGGCGCATGTGTTTTGAATTTTTTTGTTTTAACGATATATAATATTATTGTTAGATGGCGTCGCTAAATTGTTTTGATGAAATGATGCCATTTCATGCTATTTTTAGTACTCAAGATACTGCATCATCTTTTCTAATTAGTAAGTCCACCTACAGGACCTGTTATGTATTAATTTAGTCAGTTGGACCCATCTTTTTGGGCCAACACAATATAATCAATAGTTAGCTCAAATTTAATTACTTTTGTTGTTTTGAAATAACGTGTGCTCATTCCTGTGCCTCATCAAGGATCAAACAATAATACTGGACAAATTGTAAGCATAAATATAAAGTGTGAAATCACCCAAATCTATTAAAAATATAACTTTGATCGATTGGACTGATTTGAGGACGAGAGAAATACAATTTTGCCACACGTTAGGTTTATTACACGGGAGTTTTACGCTAAAAGATTTGAATATCACGAGATAATTGCTAATTGATGCACCGATAGTTAACACATTTCGCTAGGAATTGCGCACAAAAGAGGAAAAACAGTTAACTGCAAGAATCGACCCAATCCAACACTCTTAAAAATATTGGTGTTAGTGAGTACTGTTTTTGAGTGTAATCTATGTCCCAAATTATGTACTGGAATTTGGTGTAGATTTTAACAAATTTAGCTAGAGGTAATAATGGTTACACTCAAAAAGTGCTTTTATTTATTCACACTTGAAGTATGATAAATGAAAAAAGTACTTTTGGGGTGTAACTATCATTTCTTACAACTAAATTGATGTCCAAAGGCTGGACATTAACTCAATGCAAACCAGTGTACAATGGACAGTGGTGAAGATGTGTTCGACAGCTAGTACGTCGACAGAGACAAGCCAGAGCCAGCATAAGCATTAACCACACAGAGAACATGTTCCTACTGGACAGTGGTGCCACCCACCATTTTTCATTCGACCAAGGACTGTTTTCTACAATGATTCCAGTTGAGAAGAGAGTAAAGTTAAGAAAAAGCAACATTCAAGCTACGGGTGTAGGCCAAGTTATACTCGATTTGGAAGTCGGAGAAGGTCGCACTTACAATATGTGCTTACAAGAGACCTTTTTTATCCCTGGCATAACGAGAAACTTGATCAGCTTAGGAACATTAGCTGAAGCCGAATACACCTATGTAGGAAAGAAAGATATCTTTTATTTGCGGTCAAATACAAATAAAAAATTCGAGGTCCATAAACAATGGCAGCTATATGCGGTCTGAGGAACCAAATTGGACTGTCAAGTGAATGTTCAAGTTCAAAGCGAAGACCTCATTAGGAAATGGACGGCCCACATTCATATCAATAAGTTGAAGAACGCGGTCAAGAAAAAATTGGTTTTAGGAATCAAAGACTCTTTAAACAGTACTACAACAAAGTTTAATGCTTGTAAGCATTCAAAAATTAAACGAAGTCCTTTCAGGCATCAAGATCAAATAAGAACGAGTCATGTACTAGAGTTAATACACATGAACTTGTGGGGTTCATGCCCAGTGGTCAGTCAAGGCAGAAACCAATACTTCCTGATCATAATCGATGACTTTTCAAGATGGACCAATGTTTACCCAATTCAAAACGTCAGACGTGCTGAAATACCTGAAGATATATATACGGAAAGCCAAAAAGACAGACTAGACAATGATTACAAAAAGTCCATTCAGATAATGGCCTAGAATTTTGTATGTACCACAATCTCCAGGAATTAAAATTTTGACCAACAAATGGGTTTTTGCGCTGAAAACTCATGTCAATGGAACTATTAAACGATAGAAAGCTTGACTTGTTGCACATGGACATCAGCAGAGACCAAGAAGTGACTACGACAAGACATTTTCACCAATTGTAAAGTTCGATTTAGTTAAAGTGTTTTTTGCACTTTTGGTCACAACTAAGAAATGGGTTCACGAACAATAGGACGTTAACTATGCCTATCTATACGGTACAATCGACAAGGAAATTTACACAGAGCTACCACTTGGATATAGGAATTCTACAAGTGGACAAGATATGGTTTTAATTCTGGAAAAATCACTATATTAGGCAGTTGTTATTAAAAGCAGAATTCGTATTAATATATGTAAAATTAGATAAAAATGTTGCTGATATGTTGACAAAGCTTCTGTTAAGAGTTAAGTTGGATTCGTATTTGAAATTTGTATTTTGATGTAATTAAGGAGAGTTTTTTATCGTCAAACTGTTCACAGCTGCTTTTCTGTGAATAAACCCACTGTTCATGTTCACCATGGCTGGTCATGCAAAAACAACACCATCGTCAACTTGAAACCAAAAAGTATCAATGTCACTGCAAGACATTTAGGCACCAATAGTAGAAAACCAGAAGCGAAACCTTGCTCAGGGTAAGCTCCTGCCAGCTGAGTACAAATTCGTTTTCTCCAGAATCTTCTACCCAGAAGGCCCACCAGTGGGATCCGCTTATCCTACTTGGAGTCTCCCTGCCACTACACTGAAACCAATTAATTCTGGCCAATTTTTGATGACAACTGTCAGTGATTTAAAAGGCAACGCCCAACAGAGTGCATTGAACTTGACCAAAGCAGTAACTCCAACCCAAGCTCTATTGCACAGTGCCAAAATTTATCAATAGGACCAAAATATTGCAAGCCATGAAGCGCTTTTGTCACATTTGTTGCGAGTTCGGCAAGGACAAACACGAGCAATCAGCTCCACCGTAATGAAAGATCCTACTGATTGAAAGAAGTGCTTGGTTGGGTTTTGGCACCTAGTTGGTTCAAAGCTTGCAATTTGCAGCCACCAGCATTGTCACCCACCAAGCAAATGACTGCCCTCCAGCCGTGGCAGCCAGATCACAACCTGCTTCGACAGCATCTCTGGACAAATGAAGTTGAAAACAATGACCTGGCCCAATTCTTAGATTGCATAAGAAAAACCTTTGCAGCATGCCATCCAACAACAATTCTAACTAGCATGACTGTGGTGTCACCTCTACCCAAAGTTATGTTGAGTGCCGTTATGTCAATCACTCTAGATGCTACCCAGATAGAATTGATTAAAAAAAAACATCCTGGCAATTCAGAACCACGCGCAAGTTCGGCATCTTTCCTGATACTAAAGCCGATTTGGAAGTTATTGCAACGGTTCATCGCTAGGAAGGGGATGTGTTGTGATCTGAAATAATCAGGTCACGGAAAAAGCACAACTTTGCATCACGACCTTCAACCCCAAACAATAGATAGTTCACCCAGTTCTTTCCCCGTTTGCTTCCAAGAACCACATAAGCTTGCGATGTTATGTCTTAAGGGTGGATAAGGTTTCCCCTCCCACAACACATCCCACAGTTAAATAAGCCAATGACAAAATTCACTTGTGATGTTCCAATGAGATAAGAAATTCTGCTTTACACCAAAGTAAAAAGAATACATATACTTCAATAAAAGTTGATATCATCACTAAATTGATTAGTTTCAATGGAACCATAGCAAGTTTCCATTTTATTTGAAACTTCAATCGATAGTTTAAGATGCAATCAGCCCATTCAAAACTGACTGATTGCTATGTTCAGGTGATTACCTTAGCCTGGTAAAGCAAGCATTGAGTAAAATTAAAAATCGGTGTGAGAAAAAACGTCGACCGCTCTTTGCTTGTTCTGATTCAAGAAAGGAAAGATCCACTTTACTTCACATAAGTGTAGCTCGGTACAGCAGTGATCCTACATCAAATTCATTATTTGAATTTAAGTAATTATGTGCATGTCATTTAATGCATTCATTTTTAATGCACATACAAGTTAACGAATTAAATTAATATGTTTGATAAAAATTTAGAGTATTAAGTTTTAATGCAATATTTCTAACTTTGAATTTGATTTTTTATAGTATCTATACACGCATTATAATTTATACTTTCATCAATCTAATTAGAAATGCATTTGAATTCGTTTAATCATCATTTATTATTTAAAATCTATTTATGAATAATTTTGAAAAATTTGAAAATTTAATGAAGTAATGAAATAACCTTGCTTAATTAACAGTAATAGTTTTATTCAGTGAATTATACTATCTGTAGATTTTAAATTCTGATGATTAATTAACAAAATGAATTTTTAATATAAATTTCGACATTTATTTCTTATTAAAAACTTTTTCACAGCAATAAATATAAATTTTAATATTAGTATAAATAAATAAGTATAAATAAATATTTAACATTTGTATTGGTGTTCTTGCTGTTTCACATGGCTTTTTCAGTAATAATTTACCACGTATATTAGACATTATTGCATTACAGCCACATATTGACTCTTTTACACTGCATTCTGGTAATGACACTTCTGCTTCATGTGACAACACGAAAAATTATCAATGTAATGAAATATATATTTCAATGCTACTAAAATCACTTAGTTTTACTCTTTGTGATGTATTACAGAATAACGTTTGAATATGGTACTAAAAAAATTTTATTAACTGAAATATTTTAGTTCTCAAAATTTGTAGTTATGGTAATGTCATTAAGAACAGTTTTCATTCAAAATATCAAAAAAGATTCAATTTTTGTTAAAAATAACTTAAAACCTAAAATTGTTTGCATCTTATAATGAATATTAATCTAACTACTTACATATTTTTTGAATTACAAAAATATTTAACAATACACACATACACACAAAATGTATCTTAAAACGTCTTTGTCATTGCTAAACTAATATAGAAATACCTATTAACAAAGTTGATTTCACTTTTTAGCTTTAAATATTTTTTTTTTCAATTTCACTTGCACATGTGTATGTCAATCATTGTAACGCAAGATTTGCATTTCACAGAGCAGCACCACACAAATTTGCAGTGACATCTCTCAACGTGTTTCACTATCTGTGTGTTGTAACCACGACCACAACATAACAGGTCACAACTGTGTGGCTCATTTGAAGTTCTGTTGCAATATCGCCCCATAGTTCCTAGGATTCCCTTTTTAGAGTCTCTGAGACAATAATTTGGTGACTTATGAATGTGAACCAAATCATCTTTTGATAATGGCACCTTCCTTTTTACTTTATCTTTTGGCCGAAGGTTTTTACGTGACTTAGGGATTACTCGAACTGCACTTTCATACTTCTGTTTTAAAAAATCACCAACTTCACTGAAAGATGGCATTGTCCTCCAGCAAGTTTTTAATTCACATGATCCAGATACTCCGTGGCAACGGCATTGCATGTGCGTTAACTGAGCAATAGCCTGAAAAAAAGAGATTGATATAAGATTGGTGAATTTTCCATTGAAAAATGATGAAAAGTATGTTCTTAAACACTCTTAAAAATATTGGTGTGAGTACTGTTTTTGAGTGTAATCTATGTCCCAAATTATGTACTGAAATCTGGTGTAAATTTTCACTAACTTGAGTTGTTTGTGTTGTTTTATTCTATAGTCTATGGTGAGCTCAAGTTAGTGTTACTCCATCACCGCCCACCCCGATAAAAAGGAATGATTGAGTTTAGAGTAGCGATTTGCAATGAGCTAGATTACCTCAATCAAGAGTCAAATTATACCGATTTCAAAAGTTGGGGTTAAGCTTCTTCAAAATAAAATAGAAAATAATGCTCTAAAGAATTTGTCTATGAATTAGTGCCTAAGGGTTTGTTACTGTACATTAGCACAGTATAATACAATTTTAATCTAGTTTAGTTAGACAAACAAATATAACTATTTAAAATAAATTTAAAAATCACAATGTTTAAGGCTTGAGTTCTACCAAATATCAATTATGTTAACGATTTCAAACAAAACTTATAAAACATTCCAACTTAGATGTAAGGTTTGTTTCTTAATTTTAAACATTTATCATTGCAATTAACCATCTATGGGTTCAGACCACCTTCAGACATCTGATTAAATTTGTAGCATCTTTGTCTTCATGAGATTATTTAGTTTTTGTAACATTGTGAATAAGGTGTTTCATCATTGAGAGATTAGTCCACTACTTATTTTGCAAGTTAATGGAGTAGTTGTTGCAGAGAGGTAAGACCCAGATAACACTCCAGTGTTGATCTAATGTTGCAGATGTTGAAGGGTTGTTTGAATGTTGTACATTAAAATGCCATTTATTTTAATATTGCTTGAATATTAAAGAAAAGTGTCCTAATATTAAGTTATAACATTAGATTAATGTTGGTTGAATATTTTATAGTTAAACATTATATATAAGTATATTGTATAAACATTAATAATCAAATATTACAATAATATTAGTATTAGTAATAGTAATAGCATTAGGCTAACATTATAACAACGTTATTGTGGCAATGATACAATAATATTCATTTAAATGACATAACTAACATTGTATTAATATTTGAATGTTATTTTTTAACATTATAATAATGTTGTTGCAATATCCAGTGTTATCTGGGGAGGCCAGATAACAAATAACAGATAACAGATAACAACAATTATTGTTTCAGTTACATTGAATGTAATTGAGCATCAATGTAATTTAAACAATAATTGTTAGTAATTCAAGTAATGAACATTATACTACAAGATTTCAGCAGTTTAGCATATTTGCAGAACAAATAATAATTTCACTTTAACAAATAAATATTGTTGTCTAAAATGCTGTCCAGGAACCATTTACTAATTTGTTTACTGACTTTGAATTGGAGTATGCTCTTTATTGCTTAAAAAAAGCACTCTTGGTCCTATTGTGTTGCACTATTTGCTCTTATCTGGGAAACATGTTCTGCTGATTGTTTATTTGATAAGAGAAAATTTTTCCTTTATTGTGGAGGATGTCTTCACTCTTAATAATATTGGTGTAAGTGAGTACTGTTTTAGAGTGTTTTGTGTCTCAAATTATGTACTGAAATTTGGTGTAAATTTTCATCAATTTAGATGAAGGAATGATAGTTACACTCCAAAAGTACTTTTTTCATTTACACTACTTCAAGTGTAAATAAAGAAAAGCACTTTTTGAGTGTAACAATTATTACATCCAGTAACATTTGTTAAAATTAACACCAAATTCCAGTACATAATCTGGGACATAGATTACACTCAAAAACAGTACTCACTTACACCAATATTTTAAGAGTGTTGGATTGTGCCTATTATCTTATTTAATGTAGTGCTAGAAACTGTTTATTTCCAACCCAAATTGACTTTAGAAAAGACCAGTCTACTGTAGACCATTTGCTTGCTTGAACTTTGTTTATTTGGGATGCATTTACCCAAGAAAGATGTGGGTATCTCTATTTTGCTTTTACATGGAGAAGAATTATGGTATACTGCATGAAGGTTTGGTGTCTTTTGCAATTTTCAATCTTGGTATATTTGCAACATTTGCTAGCTTTTCTTTGTGGTTATCTGAGTGAAAAGATATTTCAAACTAGCATGGGCACAGTTTTCTGTTTTTTTTTTCGATTAGAGTTTTCCTCGAGGTGGCAGTTTGAGTCTGAATTGTATAATGTTAGGATTAGTAATGTTTTGGTTTGTAGTCAGGTGTTTTTTGTTCGTTTTTTTTTTGGCATATTGTGCTAGGTCTTTAAGTATGTTGGTGCAGTAGATCCAAATTTTGCACGCGATTGAGACATGAGCTGATAAAATAAGTTTTAGTTTTCTTCAACAAAATCAACTTATATTCTTTCATTTAAAAGTCGTGAGAGTAATTCTGCTCTGCCTCTTTTGTTAAGTGGGCAGACAGTGCCTGAAGTTGCTTCAACTCAATTCCTCAACCTAAAATAAATTAACATTTTCTCCTTAAATTCCAGAATGAGGTACACTCTGAAAAAATGGAGTAGTTTAAGCCTGGCTGACACTTCCTTAAGAGTATTCAGGTGTATTTTGCTGTATTTAGCATAGCTGACAACTGAATAAATGTCGGAAAGGCTTCAATTACTCCATTTTTTCTGACAAGGGAACGGCCTGAATAAGACAATCACCGATTTCTTTAAAATTGATGTCAAACAATTCATTATAGACATCAAAACTATAACTTTTAATAAAAATGCTTACTTCTCAACCAACAATAATCACGTATGTCAAATCAAAGTTACTCTAAAGTGGAAGATTTAAGATGTGACAGTCAGTCACAATGGAAGTAAAAAAACCGAAACGTCGATATCATGGCATGATAATTTAATCGAATGAATAACACACTAGTGTTACCCTGGCAACTTATAAATATACATACAATTGAATTTATATAACAATCATTATAATCGTTGTGATTATTACAGTTACTACTTCTCCCATTGTTATACATATTTACTGTGTAATTTGGCTAAGTATAAATGCAATACTCTTTAGTTGCATTTCTTTTATTGATTCTAGATGTAATATAGCTGCAGAAGTACTTCTAATAACAGATACCATTACAAATTGTGTTACAATGGATAAAAGTGCCAACTTTGATTTGACATAGATTATTGTTGGTTGAGAGGTGAACATTTTTATTAAAGGACATAGTTTTGATGCCAATAACGAATTGTTTAACATCAATTTCAAAGAAATCGGCGATTGTCTTATTCAGGCCGTTCCCTTGTAAGAGTGTATAATAGAGATTGAGAAAAGTTAAAATCATCTTAAGTATTATTAAACATGTTTATCTTACAAGTTAATAGTAAGTAGGTTAATAATTTTTACCTGAAAGATAAAATAATGAGGTTGAATTTTCAACCTAAAATAAAAAATACAAATTTGTAACTATGAGGTAAAAGCATAAATAGCCTAATTTTTCTACCAATTTCATGAAGTAAAATAATTAATAATTAATGGTTTATAAATGGAGACATTCACTTTCTACCCATAAAGGTATAATTTCTTACTTTCACTCTTGTATCAAATTCATCATTGCAAGATCAGGTTGTGTTTAGATTCTTTTTGCACACATTTATCTGCAAGCCTACGTGCAGAGGTTTTTAAGCTTCCTTAGCAGTTTTGTAAGATGGTTTTAATGTTAAGATATAGTTGTTTGCTTTAGCTTATCATTAATAATCTTGCTTGGGTTTATTTTTTGTCTTCTCTTTGTTGATTTATGATACAGTCCCCTCATTTGTAGTCTGCTAATGCTCCTTTTGTAAGACACACCTCTTCTTTTTTGTTGGAAAGGTTTTCAGTGTAGAAACTTGTTCCTTCCTTGGGCAGTGTGAGTTTGCTGTAATTTTTCATTTATAGTTTGTTCTACACACACAGAAATAAAGGTTTCATTCTGAAGAAATTATCCTGCTACGTACACCTTTTAGCAATTTTCCATTGTGTTCTTACAACTTTGAAGATGTCTGAAGATGTAAAATGTCTGAAAACACCTTTTTTATTTGTGTTGTAAGCTAACAATACCAATGGGTCTTTATAAAGACATTAGGCACCTTACTATATGCATATTTCTTTTTCTGGTACATTAATGGGAATTTCAGGAACAGCTGCTTCATTTGTTCTTGTGGCCATGTGCAATAGCTGCAAGTTGTTTGCCTCTAGAAGAAACAGTATGATCCACTGAGTTGTTTGCTATTCCTTTGGCTGTGACATGTCTTGTTCTGACCACGGCATATGTATTACCTAAGCCAACTCCTTCAGTATTTTGTAGTATCCAGCATTGTGCAGAAACAGTAATAATTCGATTGTAGCTTGCATTTTTTTGCTCCTTTCTTGTCACAGATTGTATTCTGTTGGATTATTGAACATGTTAATGTTCTGGAAATGAGGCTGCCAATGTGTCTCAGGTTAGGTTTTTGCTTTGAGTTCATGTTTATTGTTTCTGTGATTTCCAGAAATGTTTGGGTTGGTCTGGGGGGTACTGTTGGTGCAATAACAGGAAAAGTAGAATTGTGCTTATAGTAATATGCTCTGGAAAATTAAGCCAATATTATACTGTATTTGGCATGATCTTTATTTGACTAAATGGGAGCAGTATCACTGCTTTGCTTTGGTCATTATTATCTCACCATTAGCAACTACCATTGGATTATTTCCCTAAATGTCATTTTGATAATTTCCCAATAAACAATGAAATGTTGTGATAATATTGCTAGATGTTGTACAAATGTCTGAATGTTATTTGTGAAATTAAAATTTTGACATAATATTGATATAATATGAGCAAATAATGTTGATTTGACCTAATATTGATATAATGTTAAACAAAAGTAACCTTTCTAAATTATTAAAATGCAATGTTAACAGTACATTTAAAGACCATGTTGATTAAATGTTAATTTGGATTTATTGAGCTAATGTTAATAAGTAAAATATTATGTGAGTAACATTATTGAATTGTTTATTAAATGTTACAAACATACCAGAAACATTGCAGAAACTGTTTTAGGAAAATATTACATATGTTTCCACTTCAAACATCTTAGTCATATTTTAATAAGATGGTTTGCTAACTTGCTTAGAAAAAGACATTTCATCATTGCAAAAACATTAAAACATTATCTACAAACATTCAACAAACATTGACACAATGCTTTGTTGTTTATTGGGTAGTTATTGACAATGAGATCAATTTGTGATTGCTTGGATTTCTTGTACTGTAATAGTAACTTTAGTGCATATAGTACAAACTATCTGGCAGCATTAAGTTTTATTTCCTTTTTTAAAGAACTGGAATCTCAACCAAATACATAACGTTATTGTTGTTTTAGATTGTATTTTACAATGTTAGATCGATTAGACATATTGAATTTGTTTGACAAGGAATTCGTTGTCAAACAAATTTAATATTTACGTATTAAATCTACAATTATAATACTAAATTGTTCTTTTAAGTTTAAACTTAGAAACAAACTAAATTTAAATTTATTTGGTGTTAATGGCGACTACGCTGAGAAACTGAGATCTTATTAAAGCAATAATTTTAAGTGTTAGGTTATATCACGAGTCTAGCTAGCAAAACCTGCCTTAAACTTTATAGCCTTTGATTTGCAATGATATCATTTTTAGACATTGCTTTTCATGAGTACTCATTATACCAAGTCTCATATTATAGATGATGCCATTTTGTGGCGCTAGTGTCGACTCAGTTTGAAAACGAGGCTCAGCATGCATCTGTGGCTTGGCCCTCATTGAGAAATCAAGGTAGGCAATCATTTGAAATAAAATACTTAAATACATATGTAAGTTGCAGTTATGAAATAATTTTTTTGAGGTGTAGCTAATCACTAGCTTCATTTTAAAAAAATGGAGCCTTTAGCTTCATTTTAAAATTTTTTTAATCCAAACGAACAAATTTTTAAAGTTTTATACCCAAAATATTAATGCTAAAAATCGTATTTATTAGAAAAAATTAAAAAAAACATCCAATCTGTAATAGGTTTTTAATAATCTGGCTGACAATGTCAACTAGCTTACAATTGCTACTAATGCTAAAAGTTTAAAAAATTTTAAAAAATTTTAAAATGAAGCTAAAGGGGATACAAATGCAGATACAGAATGAGGAAACAAATGCGGATACAGAATGCGGATAAAAATGCAGATACAAATGCAGATACAGAATGCGGATACAAATGCTGATACAGAATGCGGATACAAATGAGGAAACAGAATGCAGATACAAATGTAGATACAGAATGTGGATACAAATGCGGATACAGAATGCGAATACAAATGCGGATACAAAATGCGGATACAAATGAGGAAACAGAATGCAGATACAAATGAGGATACAGACAGCAGATACAAATGCGGATACACAATGTGGCTCCATTTTTTTTTTAAAGAAGCTAGTGCTTAGCTACACCTCAAAAAATTATTTCATAGCTGCAACTTACATATGTATTTAAGTATTTCATTTCAAATGATCGCCTACCTTGATTTCTCAATGGAGGCCAAGCCTCAGATGCATGCTGAGCCTCATTTTCAACTTGAGTCGACACTAGCGCCACAAAATCGCACACATCGTCTATTCAGATTTGCAAGCTGTTTAAAAAAATTCACTTTAAATATTTATATTTTTGTATCTTGACTTTTGATAACTGATTTTATTACAAAAATTAAGTTACTTGTCTGCCAGCTTCATTGTTGTGCAGATTCATCATATTTCTTATATTACGACTTTTTTGGTGTTTAATGCGCTCTGGGGCATCGACAAAATCTCGAGAAAATCGAACTCCATATAAAATATTATCACTGGAATTAAATTTTATTAAATTTGCATTTTATTATTCAAGACTTCACACACAAATCATATAAAAAAAACAAAAAGCAATAAAAATTCGTTAATTTAAAACAAACAGATTTTCTTTTCACGTAATTTTTTATTTAAATAAATCAAGTGGCTAAAAACCCAGCTGATAATTTTATTTTTATTCAAAGATAATTTATGCAATTGTTTTTTGTTTTTATTTTTAATGCGGCAATATAAATCCAAAAAGACATTTGGATTTGCCTCTTGTTGATTGAATACCTGCATCCACCCCATTTCCATCCATCTTTCGTGCGCCGACCTTGATACGAGTTGTCACATGTGCAATCTGTAAGATTACCTGAACTACACGCTTGGGTTATCGCATGAACGACTCCAGCACTAGTTATAGCATAGATAAAAGCTGTTTCTTTACTGCCTGCAAAACAAGAAGAATGCATGTTACTAATGAAAGTGTAGTAAGATGAAATAAAATACTTGCATAATTTGTAATTGGTGATTTATAGACTATTTTATAATTATGATATCTTGTAATAAACTAACTTCAATTATAATTTTTTTATCAAATCTAATTTAATTCTTGTCACTATCAACTAACTTACTCAATTCTGATTTGTGACGATAAAACCAAAATCCATGAAACTAGATCTACGCTCACAAACACCAAAAAATTCTTAGTTGTATAATGTCAACATGTAGGGTAATATTTAATATTTTTGGTTATTTAATACAAGGATAAATAGTAAGTTTTTATCACATCCACACTCTAAAAACAGTTTGGTTGAGGCAATGCATATTTGCATTATCTCAACTTATATCAAATAGTAAAATTAAAGCCAACAAAATACTTAGTTCTAATTACCAAACTATAAAGTTATTTTTGATTAGTTGAACCTATCACATTTCATATTAAAACTAACAAACTGAATTTGGTTATAATAAATAAAAATGTTAATTACACCTAGTAATACTAATTATTAATCTAAATTAACTTAAATTATAAATGAAATAAATAATATATTTAGCTGACCTTTATTTTAAATTAGTCAGAAATAATTAACAAATTAAAAAAAATCAAACTATTTGTCTGATTACAAAATCTGTTTATTTTGACACCAAATTATCCTTCATCTAAAGTAACAAAACCAACATGTTGAAAGAGATTTGAATATCGTGTACCAAAACCAAACATTAAAGTAATTTGTTTTGCATTTCCCAACAAAGAACTATTTTTTCAAGTTAAAGCTTTACTAAATGTAAATGCTTCTATCGCCTTGCGCAATAAAACAAATAGTGAAACTGTTGCAAGTTTTGCAACAATTTCATTTACAGTAGCATAAATTGTACAACTAAAAAAATGTGGTTTAGTTAGTCTATACTGTTTTTAGAGTGCACAACCTATGTATACTGTCGATTAAGTAGATTAAATACTGGTATTCAATAGTTAAAATTACGATTTCTTTATCATGATTGATATTTGTATAATTATTTGAAATAATCAGCTGTACCACAAATCGGACCCACCAACCAAGCAAATTATGACTAGGAAATGAAACAATAAACACAATTTTTTCCATCGTTTCTTATAAGTCCCAAATTAAGATAATTGTTTAAATTATTATGTGCATAGTGTGTAACTAAAATTAAAAATTCTATTTGATTATTCAATAAAAATTTGAAATTGTTATACTATATTGAAATTGTTATACTATATTGAAATTGTTATACTATATTGAAATTGTTATACTATATTGAAATTGTTATACTATAT
>JAQFZU010001341.1:0-14103 GCA_034696185.1 Henia vesuviana | reverse complement strand
TCTAAAATTAAATGAAAGATCAAATAAAAGGGTTATTGTTTAACTAAAACACAGCTGAGCATATTGTTATGTAACACCTGCGATGAGACCAAGCTGAGCATATTGTGATGTAATACTATGATGATAACAAGATATAACACTTCATAGGTAAGCGAGATTTAAGTTTTATTTCTTTATTATTTAAAATTTTATTTAATTAGAATTTAATATATAAATTACTTTATTTGCCAAGAAATGCGAGGGAAAAAATACAAGTGTTGAAAATGTTTAAAAGTTTGAAATTGTTGTAAATGACATATAATAGATATAAACAAAAACTATAGACTAATAACGACAAAGCTCACAACACTGAAATAATTATTTTGGCAGTGATGATTGAAAGAACCTTTTAATTCGTTTCGTGTTTAGGTGAACCGTCTTCGGCACTCGGACTTTCTCGACCCGTTTCGTGTTCGTTTTGAATCAAAACTGTTCTGTCCGATTCGTCATATTCGTCTTCGGGTTTGATAATTGACGATCTTATACTTCCTAACGACGATGGTGTACCAAATTCGATAACTAAAGGCATCGTATCCTTTTCGAATATACCATCGCCTTTCAATGTTGAACTCTAGAATAATATCTTAAAGTAATTAGTAAACTTATTGGAATAATTAAAATTATCATTACTTTGCTTTCCTCTGTATCTGATTCTTGTTTAACATCCTCAGATTCGGATTCTATTTCTTCCTGATTTATTAATTCCATTTCTATTTCTTCAGTTTTTATTATGGGTTCGATGGGTTTTGGCAATATTTGAGGTTCTTCTTCATCTTCTTTATTTTCTTCAGGTTTCTCATCGGTTTTGTCCTTTTTTTCGGTTTTTTCTTGGTGTGATTTTTCTTTAAGTTTGTCATCTTTTATTTTAGTTTTATCATCTTTTTTCTTCTTTTCTTCGTCTTTTTTACGTTTTTCCTCGTCTTTTCTCTTCTTCTCTTCTTCTTTTTTCTTTTTTTCCGCTTCTTTTTTCTGCTTTTCTTCCTCTTTTTGTCTTTTTAATTCATCCTTTTTTGACTTTTCGTCTTTTTTCTTTTTTTTATCTTTTTCGAGTAATAATTTTTTATCTGATTCTGGTTCTTCTTCCGATTTCTTGTCTTTTCCGTTCTTTTTACTCTTCTTATCATCTTTGGGTTTTTTCTCATCTTTTTTATTATCTTTTGATTTCACAACCTCTTTATTCTTTTTGTCTTTTTCTTCTTTTTTCTTATCTTCTTTAATTTTACTCTTCTTTTTATCATTTTTTTCCTCGTCTTTGACTTTGCTTATGGTAATTGTTGGAACTTCTGCACTCTTTTTATCTTTCTTTTTTCTAATTAATAAAACAATTTTTATATTCACGAATTTAATAATTCAAATAATTATTATTTCGCACCGATTATCATCCTTAGTAATCAATGTGTCATTTTCGGTTTCAATAAATATGTCGTCATCTGACATCAGAATTAACCGAGATTGAATCTTTTTCTTTTTGTCTACAAATTACATTTAAATTAGTTAAAGTTTAGCAAATAATTGAAATTATAACTTTACCGTCTTCATTTTCATCTTTACTATCCTCGCTGTCTTGTTTTAATTTCTCGACATCTGGTAAAGTTTTCTTATTTGGTAGAACTGGTAAGATCTTTTTCATTACAGCTGGCCATTTACTAGCCATATCGGTGCCAGGTTGTTGACCTGGAAATAAATTTATAAACTATTAGTTATACGAATTATAGTTGGGATTTAAGTATCCTAAATGTTATAATAATATTTGCTTTGTGTTAATCTAATAATTTTTGTTTATAAATTTATTGTAAATAGACGGTTCTACTTTTAGTTCTTCAAACCTAAACTAAATCTACACTGAATCTACAATGGTTTAGGTATTGCACCTACCATTTTGCGCAGTTCCTATTTCAGATCACCCAAAAAAGGATATTAATTATATTCACATTCATTTAATAATATAAAATATTTTTTATTACACATTATCATAATCAAACACTTACCGTCTGCCATTTGAAACACTTTCTTACGTTCTTCAGTTCGTTCCTATAAAAAATATTTTTGTAAAATTTTAAATTTTTATAATTTAAATATGATTACCCTTCTTAATTGATCTTTTAAATCTTTATTTGCTTCTCTTAATGAACGTGCTAATGAAAGCAAGTAGTAGATAATAAGACTGGATAATACAAAAGAATTTCAGTGGCGGTTAGTTACTTTAATAATAGCAATTACTTACATTAACAGAAGCATTAGAGGGATGACAATACTGGCTGATGTTAGGTAATCTAATGCTCTATTAACAACATCTGGCATAACCTTTTTAACACTTTGCGTTAAAATGTGGTAAATCTTAATATAACCACTGCAAACGAGAAAATAAATAAAAAATTTATTCTAAAATTAAATGTTTAGAATAATTTGAAATTCACCTAAAAGGCCCACAATGCCAAGATGGTTTTAACCAAATAACTGCATAACTTACTGGTAAAGTACATAGAAATAACATTGTTAATAGTAAAGCATAGTAAAAGTTGTTTGATCGAGATGCACGAAATACAGTTTCGTGAGGGACGTTACACGTCAATACTGCCCAACTACGAATGTAAAAGAGTATAACCAATTTGCCTGCGTTAATAATTGGCAGTCCTGGAGAGAAAAATGTTCCCATCCTAAAATTTAGAAGAAAAAAACTATTAAAATTACCTCGTAATTGCTTATTGAATTCTAATTTTACCATATCATTCCTTGATTGTTAATCAAGTGTAAAATATTTTCAGCAATTTTGAAATCGCCATAACCAGGCTAAAAGACAGAAATAGTTATGATTTATAGCTTACACAATCAACATTAATAATCAGCTCACAAATTGTTTTTCTAGATCCCAACACCAGCATTTGTTCATTACCCTAACAAACACAGCCCGGAAAAAATCCATTATAAATGACATGAGACAAGAAAATACCAAATCCATTATAGTTAGTCTTACAATCTCCTACATAAAAATTATTTAGAATTATATAGTAAGATTAAGAATTGAGAAATTACTTGACCAAACATAGTCTCCCAACATAATTTGCGTAACTTAATTCTCGTTTCCATATCCAATTCGTATCCGATAGTTGTTAAATCTTCAGGCGTAACATAATCGGTGCAATTTTCGCATGAACTGCTCGAAAAGTTTGAAGCTTCCATGGACTGAGTTGTTATCCACGTGACTAACTCAGTCTCTCCGTTAATATCAGGTTCTGTATAATCAACTGTTTCGGGGCACACAATTTGAAAACAAACTTTTGGTGTAGAATCAGTCAAATTGATGGGGATCATAGTAGAATGAACAGAAGATGGTTCTAAAGTTGGGATTTCATTGTTTTCGTCGCTACGAACGGAAGAAGTAATTAGTACGGTCACGTTTTTCACATCAATTAAATCCGGTAATACTGTGGTACTAATCCAATCTGTTATAATATTAATTAGAGTTTCGGTATAATCCGTATAATTTTGTTCCACAAAATCAGTTTCGTTGGCCAATGGTAAAGAGAAATTGTAATCCATTGAGGTATTGGTTAAGTTATATTTTTCGAGTAATTCTGGAGGCAGGAATATGAGCGACATCGATTTTAAACTCGGATTGATTTTAGCACTGAATTCCAATTGATTGGAAATCCAATTGGTATCGTTGTTTGCGATTGAAATTGATGTATTAATTGATAGTGGTCCGGATGTTCTGTTTAATATGTCAGTGAGATTTGGCAGGTGTGAAAAAATGGCATTGCCATCAAAATAAGACCAAATGTCTAAAGTGTTATTGATATAAACGTTTTGGTCAGTGACATTATCGATGGCATAAGTTGGAAGATTTGAAGAATTCACATATTCACAAGGCACAATAACGCGTGTGCAGTTTGCGTGCAATCCGGTTGGATCGAAGTCGTCAGTAGCTTGAGTTATGGGTTTCTCTGTCGCATTGTGATGTCTGGTTGTCGAATTAAAAATTGTAGTTGAATAAAAAGTGGTTGTCGAAGTTGTAGTCGTATTAGGCATTAAGCTCGTTAAATTAATGGACTGGAAGAGATGAAATAAGCTCAATTATTAATTTTATAATTGAGTATTTTGCTTAAATAAATTTATTTACCATTTTCTCAACCTTATCAAACAAAGCCAAGTTAAGAGTGTATAAATTCAGCATATTTAAAACCCAAATCCTTGCCAATTGGATCTGCAGTTGCAACCTTGGATGGTAATATTCCATCATGCCAATAATTTCGAATATATTTGGATAAATGGTGCTAATACCGTTTAAGACTATTTGCAACTAAAATAATAAACAAAAAAATATTACGTATTTGAACTCGGTTACTACTGTTACTATAAAGTAATAACCTCATTTTTTCTCCACCATCCTGATTCTCCATCTGGTTGTTGGGATCGTTCAACAACCATTACCACTGCGTATGCACTGGCAACGAGCAAACACACTACGAGAAAAAATGCTAAAACTCTAAGAGCTATTATTTTCCAACTGAAATAAAAGCAATTATGATTTCGTTTATAAGGTACTATACTATATAATAAAATACTTTTACTTTTTTCCTTCTTTTTGTTTTTCTTGTTCTTCTAAAACAACTTCCTGCAATATCATATAGAATTAGAAAAATCCTAACATTCTCTTGTAGCATTTAGTTTACTTTGAATCCCATGATTAGAGAAGCAACCTTATTTTGACTCGTTTCCGAATTACCAATCATGTAATCCCATCCTGAGAATAGTTTCCAAGTAAACGTACATTCTTCATCTTTTTCAGACAATTTGGACATTCTCGAATTTTTTGCCATTCTGAAGAAATATATTTTAGAAAGTATACAATCTCTCTAGATTGTCGTATCCTGGTGCACTCACTTTTTCAAAATCACCCAAAAACTGTACGCGTACATTCCAATAGAAGCCATGAAATAGGCAAAAGGTAATCGGTAACCAGCTTTCGTCTTGTCTTTATCAGTGTAATATCCATAGAATATAGGAGAATATTTAAGCCAGCCCTAAATAAAATAATTAAGAATAGAATATCTCAAAATAATGCTTAAATATACTTCAAATTCCCAGATTGAGTGTAGATTAAATGCAGAATCTTCTTCACTTGGGAGTAATTCTTTTCTATCTCCTGCAGTTGACCTATCAGCAGCAAGAACCTAAGGAAACAAGAATTGCATATAATTCCTCAATTACAAATTCTTTTAACTAATTTATTAACTTCGGGAATTATGATAAAGCAAGCTATCATAATGCTTATAATTATATTAATCCAAAATATCCATCGAAGAAAAGTAAAATACGTGGCTACATTCGATCCAAAATGACATTCTATACGTTTTATTCTATTTTCCCATGGAATTAGTTGAGCTGCTAAATTTGATAATTCTCGATGCAGCTTTGCGGAATGCTACAAATAAGGTGCGATTTTAGTGAAAATTAATTTCATTTCATTGGTTTGAGACATACTTACTCTAAAAAATATTAATTTGTACCGAGCCATTATATCTTTGGTGCTCTTACTTTGTGCTAGCCTTTGTTCTAATAAACCTTCGTGTTTTTTAACATAAGCTTTTGCTTGACTAAAAATTAGAATTAATGAACAATGAATGTTACAATATAACGATTAATTTTTAATATATTTTTACCGTGCTACTTTTAATTTTTTTCTCGTTCTCCACGCTTGTGTTTTCACACTGTCTAATACTTCTTTATGCATTCGGATATTTTCCATAATTTCTTCTTCTGCTATATCTTCTTCCATTGAAATTTGTGTTTCTCTAAAAATAATGTATCGAAAAGTTATACGTTATTATAATTCTCTTTATCTATAGAAAAAAAGCTGTGGGAAAGTGATATCCTTAACAAGAGTGTGACCCCCATAAAATCTTATAGTCACTTTGTCATGGGTGTGGTCAGAATTGTGTCCATCAGATTAATGTAGATGACAGGCACAATCTGAAATCATGAAAGTTTATGTAATAGTTACGGGAGAAGCTTTAATTTATAATATACAGGAAATCTATTTTTAAATTTCACTCGTAATTTGTGTCAGCTTTTTATTGAAGATCTTTTTACCCGGAAGCTGTTGTCATGGTGGACGATCTTCTTCGACTTTTTTCCATATCAGATCCAAATGGAGAAGACAATCGTCGACTCGGAGATCTGCGGACACTTCCTCTTCTTTTGCTGTATCTTCTTTGCAACATCGCTTCAAGATTAGCATTGTAATCATCGTCGTCATCGTCATTTTCGTCTAAAGGGATTAGAAAAGAAAATTCTTAAGGTAATTACAGTTTTGGCAATGTAATGATGAAGTAATCATTGTTAAATCGAGTCAATGACGGTTTTTGGCAAAGTATCTTCAATGCTTGTGATTAAACAGTATTTTGTCACTAAAATATTAAAAATGCAAATATATTTTTTATAAATAAATTTATGAATAGATAAATTAGTTATTAGTATTATTTTTAGTTTTAAAAATCAAATTATCAAAATGCACTGAATTTGTGAATGAAACGTTCTTTCGTATTAGTGTACTTTTATATGTATTAATTTTTTTAAAGTATTTCAAAATTTTGTGTTTCTAATTTATATACCTTTAACTTTATTTTTTTGCCTATCTCTGTTCTGGTACAAGCAAAATTAATTAGTCCCATACGGTGTTAGCACATATATGTTTAATGATTTTGCCGACATTACAGCAGGAAAATTAATTGACTTAATTTTTACCCACACCCTTATGCTCTTTTATTAATTGAATTAGTTAACAGGATTCAAACCAGTAATTTAACTTGGTATCTTACAAAAGTAACTTCTGTTTTAGCGATTTTAACTCTTTTTCTTACCTACACGAAATTTTTATTCAGTTATTATCTTAACTGAAATTGTATGAATGTTTGAATACGATATTCGTGAAAACATGTAAATGCACTCTGTCATTTTTCTAAGACTATTGGGTTTTCATTATTTAATTTAATCAAAAGATATAGAAAATAAGTATAAATTCGATTTAAACAGGTAATACAAAAATTAATACTATTCTACGTTTTCTTACTCTTATTTCGTAATAAATTTTTTACAAGTATAGAATTAATTAGAAAGCGTATTACATAATAATTAACCCAATAATGATAACTGAAACGAATTTCTATGATTTGAACAATACAAGATAGACAATGCAATCAGCCTACATTAAAGCTTGTATAATGTGTTTACCTCGTGTGCTGCCCAGTCTTGATCTCATAATTGGCCAAGCTACTGTCTCACTCTTTAACAGCTTCTGAATTCACAGGTAAAGTTTGAGGAAACGCCCTTATTGGATGCTACACCCAGTGAATCAGCCTCGCCCCACATTGGAGGAAATATTTCTCAAAATGAGAAAAACTGCTGCGCTATCAATTCATTGCGCTTTACTAATAAACAGACTGTTATACCTAAATGAGTATTGAATTGACTGAAATCCATTTTTCCTGATTATATTTTCACACATAAAAATATTCGTGGAAATAGCTAGGCCATAACTAAAATGTAAATTTAAATTTAACTATTTCTTTATCATTATATTATTTACAAAATTCCATTTAAGAATTTCCTGAATTTTTTATTATTCGAGCTATTATTTATTTTTATGAAACTTGTTTTTATGATTACTTGAGGGATATCTGTGATTGATGACTGTAATAAAGGATTGTGAAGGCATAAAATTATTAATTCAAGTTTACAATTTGTTTGGATGTAATCCCAGGGAAAACCAACCAATCAACCTACTAGTCTGCATTAAATTGCTATGGATTATGGATTGGTGTTAAAAAAAATAAAATTTTTCAAGTTTTAAAAGTTCTCCTATATATTGTTGAAATAACAATAATTATTAATAACAGACTTAAGATAGAAAAATTGTAATAATCTAAAATATTAATGCGTGGATGGTGGTGGTGGTCGTCGTGGTGGTGGTCGTCGTGTCGGTGGTTGTCGCTGCCATTGGCTAAAACGATGGTAGTAGTCACTGCGATTGGTTAAATCGGCAGTGATGTCATGGGCGGCAATATGAACTGCTCAATTGGCAAACGTTGACATGTCATTGTGACGCATGATGAAACTATTAATATCAGTTCAATAATGGCTGCCGATCTACAGTGGAATCAATTTTGTGGGCGACATTCGGAACACATTTTTGTATATGGACAAAGGAACAAGATTAGGGTAAGGGTAAAAATGAAAATTTATTCAAAATTGTATTTATTCCATAGAGTTAACATGATTTCATTGCTGTTCGCCTCATGCTGGTGTAAGGCTTAGGGATAAAGACAGGGTTTGAGTTGGAGAAAGGGATAGGACTAGGAAGAGGATAAGGTTAATTTTAGAGTTAAGAATAAGAATAGGCCTAGGGCGTTTGATTTTTCCTTTAGCGGCCAGGTCACTACAACTACCACCACTATTATCAGCCTTGCCCGCGAAGCGGCTACATGCCTCTAGTATAGCATAATTACAACAGCCTCTAAAACCAATATCACTCAACCTATAGTACGTTGATTTAAAAAAACCTACAAATCGATTTCTAGATTGCAGTTATTCTGTATATGCAACAATCTAATTATTACTTTTTTCTATTTTACAAAGCAAGTTTAACAATATATTGGAGAATATAATTTTTATAACATAATTTACTTGATTAAATTACAATTTTACGACTAGAGATATATTTTACATTTTATATTCTCATATTTTCTTTGGTTACTCTTTTTTCGCTTCAATCTCGAATAGCAAAATTGGCTATGATTTTTTTCTGCAGTAGCATTACGAAAATGGTTATTTATAACGAAATCATTGATTTTTTTCATATCAATCACTGAATTCAGAAGCGATTATCACGAGATGTACAGTGTGAACAGAATAATTATGATCTCTAGTGGCATTTTTCCAAGAAATTTAATAAATTAACGAATACTTTACCTGTATTTGTGATTAAATAATCCTTAGAAAAACGAACGCGTGTATCACTGGGATTCGAGTCAGGAGAACTAATCATACTTAAGCGCACGGAAGAACCGGTGGAACTTCTCGTAGAAGAGCCACCAAAACTAAAAACTTCGGGTCCGAACGAAACTGACAAACGATCCGTAGAAGGTGTGGGCGACACTGGACTTATTTGTTGTACGTCCTTCTGATCTGAGAGTGAATTTTTTTTCGTTTGTGTTGATTCTTGCCCCGTTGGGGTTGTCGAGAGTTCTTGGCACAAAATTGGTTGGGCGGGTACCTCTTCGGAAGGATCTAAGATCTCCATCCGAATTTCGGGAATGTTGGGTGGTTTTTTCTTCCAATTCCACATGTTGAATTATTGCAGTGATTTTAATTTCTACTTTAAAAAAAGAAATCTAATTATTAATTTGTAAAAAAAAAATTATTAAATAGGCTTGATTTTGTTTTTTTAAATAAATTAGTACAGCTAAGTGTTTATAAGTATAAAGTTATTGCGAGCTTACGTGTTAATGAGTTCTGGAAGTCGTCCAAATTGGATTTAGTTCGAAACAGGAATAACAGCGGATGCTCACAGCTAAATACTATTTCGAGTTTGGGGAAAATATTAAGTGATGGATGCCTAGCAATTATGAAAATGGAATTTTAATGCTTGTTTTAATAATGTATCAGGTTGAGTGTTATTCCCTAGACATCTCCGAACTCCACCAAACAAAAATGAATGACTGTATAGTTATGTGAAAACTTTAAAATTGCGGCCATAATTTTTAAGTGTCTAAAGCAATAACCAATAAGTGGAAATTAATTACTGACTTATTGCTAAATTTTGATTTAATAAAAACAGATGAAATTTAAATTTACACATTACATTTTGTTATAAAATGTTATAAACATTAAAATTTTTATTTGCGTTTACTAAATAAATTGAAATTTTGTTATCAATGTTTATTTCATAGCTTATTTTATCATAATTTATCTAACATTCCAAAAGTACAATATGACATGAAGATATGACTTTTTTTTCAACGATAGCAAAATTTTGCTGATATTGCGGTGTGATATAACAGGAATTGAATCATTATGTGATAAACCGAGTTAGTACATTTGTCTATCAATTGACGTAAATGAGCATTGCCGATAGCAAGAATTACAATTCTACAGAGAACGAGAGAAATTATGACAATTATCGTAAAACTTATATTTTCTGCTCTTATTATATTATTTCTCGCATTTAGCTTAAGCGCATTTAAAGACCCTTATATGAAAGATGGTCGTAAAGTAATTGTTCATTTATTTGAATGGAAGTGGACCGACATTGCCGATGAATGCGAACGATTTTTGGGACCCATGGGTTATGGAGGAGTGCAAGTAATCACGATACATATATTAAAATAGATCTTGAATTTAATATAATAATTGTAGGTGTCACCCGTTAATGAACATGTAATTTTAGCACCAGCATCGTTTGATAAGAATATATGGAGACCGTGGTTTGAGCGATACCAACCTGTGAGTTACAAGATAATCTCGCGCAGTGGTAACGAGCAACAATTTAAAGATATGGTTGAGAGATGTAACAATGCAAACGTCAGGTATATAAAAACATTTTATCCATGATTAAACTATATAACACAATTTAAATTTTTTTTTATTTCCCAGAATTTACGTTGACGCTGTTATGAATCATATGACTGGGGGTCTTGGGAAAGGTTACGGAATTGGAGAAAGTTATTTTGATTCTGATGAATTAAAGTATTCGGGTGTGCCATATAGTTATTTGGATTTTAATTCCTGCGATAAATGCGGTACTGCTAGTTGCAACATTGAAAGTTATAACGACCCTCATCAGGTGAAAAATTACGAAATTAGTAAAATATAAACTTTAATTTTTCCACTTTAATAAGGTTCGAAATTGTCGATTACTCGGATTGAGAGATTTGGATTTAACTAAAAACTACGTGCGCCGAAAAATAGCTGATTTTCTCAATCATCTTCTGTCGTTGGGTGTGGCCGGCTTCCGAATCGATGGTGGTAAACACATGCATCCAAACGATTTAACGAAAATATACGAATTGTTAGACAATTTGAACACTAAATGGTTTTCAAACGGCTCAAAACCGTTTATATACCATGAAGTTATCGATATGGGAGGCGATGCTGTTCCTGCAACCGATTACACGACACTCGGAAGAGTTACAGAGTTTAAATATGGTCTCTACCTCAACCGAGTATTTCGACATCAAGACGGATTAACTTATTTACATAATTTTGGTCAGCCTTGGTCCATGATGGATAGCGGCAACGCGCTTGTATTTATTGATAATCATGACAATCAGAGGGGTCATGGAGGCGGTGGAAGTGTTTTAACTCACACTATGTCTAGGCTGTACAAACTGGCCACGGCTTTCATGTTGGCTTGGCCCTACGGTGTACCGAGAGTCATGAGTTCTTATGCATTTGATAACGACTGGCGAGGACCACCTTATGACAAAAACAACAACACCCTCACCGTTAAAGTAAATGCCAATTTAACATGCGCCGATGGTTGGATTTGCGAACATCGTTGGAGACAGATTTACAATATGATGCGATTAGGAAGATACGCAGGAGATGCTGGAGTTAATGATTGGTGGTCGGGGAATATGCATCAAATTGCTTTTTCTAGAGGAGACAGAGCATTCTTAGCTATTAATAATGAAGGTTTCGCCTTGAAAGCGACCATCCAATCTGGTATGCTTCCTGGAGTGTATTGCGATGTTATTTCTGGGAATAAAGAAGATAATAATTGTACTGGACGGCAAGTGACAGTGAAGCAGGATCGCAAGATTGACTTAGATATTTCCGATTGGTGGGAGGATCCAATGATTGCAATTTACGGAGATTCAAAACTTAATTGAGGTTGTATGTGTTGGTAATTAGATTCAATATGCGCAGTATTTTTTTATAAATTCTATAGTATTACTTTATCGTTGTTTTTAATGTAAATGAATGAGTAATTAAATTGAAAAGGTTGTAGAAAGGTTTTGTCCATTATTTGTGGGCTAGTATTTTAATGTGATGCAAACCAGAAATTTTAAAAATGAAATAAATAATATTTATCGTTAGGAGTTATTTTTAACTTTCTTCGAAACAAATGTGGTTTAGCTCCTAATCACCGATTCTTACGTGACTTTATATACTCGTACCAGTACTGTTACTTCACGGCTCTCACGGTTAGAACTTTTTTATTGAATATTTGCTACACTGTGATGTAAATTTATTATTCACATCATGGTGGCTTAATTGATGGACGAATAAGCGATACCACGGTCCCTTAATAGGATCGTGCTATTGTCCATAATTGTCAATTGTAAAAAAGCAGCATTCATCTCGTATAGTGAGTTTATTTACCAATTCTTTAGAAATGAAAATTAGTTTTTAAATATCGTTTTATTGATATGAATAAAGAAAAAGTATTTAACCAGAAATATTAATTTTTTATTGATGGATTTTTAAACTTTGCAAATTTTTATGAAGATTAAGCAGTAAAATTTTATAAAAGTTTAATTTTTTATTGTAATATGATGAGGTATTCGACTGCGAAAATTACTTTGCATAAATGCATCACAGATGATATATGCGTTGTATGTAAATTAATGTGATGCAAGTTTTGCTCACGATCAAGTTATGCATTACTTTCCGATTAGTTTGGTTCTACCGGTCGACGAGAACGGACGGACGGGATTGATGTGAGATCCAATTAAGGTTAGTTTTTAAGCAGTTTTATTTATTTTTATTATTTCTTATTCTTTTTTATAAATTTTATATCACTATACTAGATACAGTAAACTTGTAGTTTAATATATTTTCTTTAGTCTTCGTCTTTGTGTGATAGAAGCAATCTTCAGTGTGATACGTAATTATCTTTTAATTTAAGATTTCTTACTAACATTACTTTTTGTATTTTAAGTTGGTAATTAGAATTTTATTAGTTTTATTTTTATTTTCAGAAATTAAGGATTAACTCCGAAAAGGATTTTCAGCGTCAACGAGAAGCAACATTGAAAAGGTTTCTCAGGGTTTTGAGATTTTATGTTGTGGCGTCGGGTACGGTGTGATCAGTGTCTGACACTGATTGCATTGTACCCGGCGCGATTCAGTGGGAATCCTACAACGGGGATTTGCCTATCTTAAGAATATTAGGGTTATACATTTTCTTTTTATATTTTATTGTATTTTTGAATGTTTAATAAATGAGTACACTTTACAACTTAATTTTTTAATGTATTTTTATTTAAAACTTAATAAGTTTTTACAACAAAACTTATTTTAAAAATTTCTTTTAAAAACAAATTAAAACAAATTAAAACTGTACAATTTTAAATGTATAAAAAAATTTTATAATATAAAAATAAATTATGTTTAAACCTATAAAAATTAAAGTGCTGACATCTTCACTTTGTGATTTATTGATTGTAGTTCGTTATATTCTGTAAAAATAATTAATGAAGAATGAAACATTTTTAAAATATAAAAACTTACCTTCAAATTGGCGAGATACTTGCTGTCGAGTTTGTTAGAACCTTTAAAAAACAAAAATATATAATGTTTAACTTAGAAATAAAAACTTAAAATAGTAACGATTAAAATTATTATATTTAAATAAAATAAAAACTTAAAATAGTAACGATTAAAATTATTACATTTAAATAAAATAAAAACTTAAAATAGAACTATTAAAATTACTACATTTAAATAAAATAAAAGAACTTAAAATAGTAACGATTAAAATTATTACATTTAAATAAAATAAAAACTTAAAATAGTAACGATTAAAATTATTACATTTAAATAAAATAACTAATAAATTCTGAAAAGTGTACACTTACCAAATACGTCGTAACACTACGAAGTCTCATACCGAACTGACAATCGCAAACAACGACTCGCGACAAAAATTCAATCTATGCAAATAAGTATGCACGACCAATGAAAAACTAACTCGAGTGAGATCCCATCATCACCTAACATAATCGAGCTGTACTAAATCTGAATTCAACTTACAAAACGAGATTGCGCATGTGCGAGAAC
>JAQFZU010001340.1:0-14126 GCA_034696185.1 Henia vesuviana | reverse complement strand
CAAATACAAATATGGATGATGAGAGATTTTCTTTTAAACGATTGGTTTTGTTTTTCAACGTCGCAATTTCCCGGTGAACATATTTTATGCGCCGCTTGGTTTCATAATGGAAAAAAGGTTAATCGAAGTTTTCAATAATAAAAATAAAAGTGATTTAATGTTATTATGTAATTGTAGATTGTTTTAAATAACGAAAAGAAAGATAGTCCACTTTATACTGACAAATTCGTTCATGTCAGATTTGGACCTTCGATTCGCCATATCGGTGGGCGGCCACGAGAAGGCTGCATAGCCATAGGAGCTACTGGAATGGTGATTCACAATATAATTTATTATTTTGAAATATTTTTGAAACAGAAATTAATTGCAGATTTGCGTTGTGTTATTATCAATGGACGGCAAGACTTCCACGAGTTGTGATAGTTTAGGATTATTAAGAACGAGACTAAAAGTAGTTGATTTATGTTATGGGAAAAATGGAGATTTTCTCGTAGCATCTAGTGATGGTAGCATGTGTTCGGCGGTTCATTGCTACAAAGTTACTTTGAAAATTCAGCAGAACGACTCAAGATCTTCTCAATCGGATGGAAAATCATTTCAAGATAAATGTGTGATTAGCAGCCAGTCTTTACCGGGTTTCTATCCTAGTTGTTTTAATTCAAATGCATCAGATAGAACTTGTAAATATATAATTTTATAATTTTTTAATTTTTA
The DNA here is from genome assembly GCA_034696185.1 of Henia vesuviana. Taxonomy (NCBI): domain Eukaryota; kingdom Metazoa; phylum Arthropoda; class Chilopoda; order Geophilomorpha; family Dignathodontidae; genus Henia; species Henia vesuviana. Next base: position 13,412 of record JAQFZU010001340.1, on the reverse strand, counting down.
GAAAATAATATGAATTTTTTTTAATTATTTTTAAAGCAGATAAAAAAATAACTCATTTGCGATTCGTAGTTCGAGAAGCAGCCGATGCCGTAGTTGTATGTGCATCAGGTATTCAAGAATTATAACTCAGAAATATTTTTAAAAATTTCAAACTTAATTTTTTAATAATTTAATATAGGAAATGCAGGCAGTGTTATTGAATTATGGGAATTGCGTGAAAAACAAATCCTTTTAAATAAGATGTTTTTAAATAACAGCTCGGACAATAAATTGAAGACAGTGGTAAATATCAGCTTTTTAAATACTCAATTTTTAAGTTAGAAATTGCAATTTATCACAGAAATAAATGTTTTCACAGAGTTGGCAACATCACGCATCACAAACGTCGCCTACTCAAGTTGTCGCATTGACTACACCCAGAACATCCTTATACGACAGCAATCCACCACCTTCTTACATATTAGCTGCTTACAGAGATAATTCGATCAAATGTTTTTATCGAGAATCTCTGCAATTCGTGTTTAGTATTACGATTAATCCCAGTTTACTGCATCGCGAAGAGGCTGGTGGGATAAAACATGTGAGAATTGGCACTACGATATCAGATATGCAATTGACGTGGACTGGCAGCACGTTAATTGCTCTCGATTCGCTCAGCCAAATATACTTGTACAGATTATCACCCATAACAGATCCAGGTAAAACTAATTTTTTGAAAATTTAAGTATTTTAAATAATTTTTTTTGAATGAAGGTGGTCCAGTATCAGTAAATTACGCTGTTGCTTTATTTGAGTATTGTTTGATTACTGGAATCGATTGGTGGGATATTTTACTCGGTTTAAGAGCCCGTAAGCATAATCTTACTGAGATTTTAAACCTATCTCGTTAAATTAAATAATATTACTAGAATTTATTGAACAAGTTTGTGAGAAGTTAACCGATAGTTTCAATCGGCAGCTTGCGAGTCAACAGCAATATTTATTTCTTCGATTTTTAACACTGAAGATGTCATTATATCGGTAAGAAAACTTTAACAATGGATGATAATTTTGTATTGAAATTTTATTATAATGCAGTTGTTTGAGTAATGGTCAAAACAAAGCAGGCGATTGCAATGCGCTTTTAATGCTTAATGCAATCGCTACTGCTTTTAAGAGTTTGTTGCGTCCGGCGGATTTATCCAGTCAAGACCGAGGCCCAGCTGAAAATCTAACTGTTATTATGTCCGGGAAACCAATGGATAATATAACTGATGTCATGATTCATTTGGAAAACAAAGAATTCATCGTTGAATCAGCCACATTACAGTCAATGCAGCAACTTATCCAGTGGGTTGCAGACTTCACTCTCTACCTTTTAGCATCTCTGCCTCAACAGACTCATTCGTTAATTCATTTTCCGGGAGTATGAAATATTATAAATGTTTATTTATGTTTGTTTCAATTAATTCGTTTATTTTATAGTGTGGACTGATTAATGATCCGAAAGCTTTGAATACATTACGAGAATTGCTCGTTATTATAACGATGTGGGGATTCATCAAACAAAGTTGTTTACCAGCATTTACTAAAACATCAGACAATATGGATATTATGGCATTACTTTTTAGACTATTATCAAAAGCACTACAGTGTTATGGTGGAGAACCTGATGATAACTTACTCGGTATTTTTTAAAAGAATTTTTTAAATTGGAAATTAATTTGATTTTATTGATTTGTAGACGAATGTTGTTTATTACCGAGCCAAGTTATAATTCCCGCATTGAATTTGGGTGTGGAAGCCAAAGGTAAGAAATAAAATAAAAATTTAAGTTATTTATAATTTAAAGTGATGTAAATTTATTTAGGTGTAACCAGTCCAGCCTTATTTCTAAATTCCCTTCCACTTCCTTTCGAATATTCAATCGAACCACCGTTTATGAACTATAGGTTGGATATAAACGTAGTTGAAGGAGCTATAACAGCCAATCAGTTTTATGATAATGTTAGGCATACATATTTAGGTTGTAAACCATCTCAGTACAAACAGTGTGCGAGGTAAGTCTATAAAAATCACTAAGATAGAACAAAGATTGATTAACTGTATCTAGATGTTCGTGCGTATCAATGCTGAAAAACTTACCAAAATCCACAGCAACAAAAGCATGGGATCAAAGATGGGCACGAGCATGTCCCTGTGGAGGTCATTGGAAACTTGCAAGTGGTTAATATATTCGTTTATTCCTTTTTTCATAAAATCAATTTGGTCATCAATTCATTCTCGTAATAAACATATTGTTGATTATAAATTAAGTATTTATTATCATTTACTGATTTAAATGGAGATTTGGTTCCTGATGGTGGGTGAAGTAGGAGGGATTGTGGAATATTAAGATAAATTATTATTCAATGAAAAACATGTATTTAATTTTTCGATTTTTTTTAAAGTCAATGTTAGTTGATTAAATGGCACATGTGCAGATTATCATGGTCATGGAAATCCCTTTGGCTATGCAGCGAAGCCTACACAAATTCAAAGCAATTTATCAAAAATGTACGATAACATGATATTTAGGTCTTGGTCAAATTACGTAAAGTTGTTTATCAATAATATTCTATTTTTATAATAAAATATTATTAAATCAATAGCTGCATTCAATTATCTGTTTTTTTTGTGCTTATTACTTGTTTTTAAAAACAATTCTTAATGATAATTCTGTTTTCTTGTAAACAAGATAAATGACTAAAACAAATGATTGAATGCGACTAATGTTTTGGGCTTAAATGAATTAGGAAAATCCTGGGATTTTATGGTTATAAATAAGTCTGGAAATTTTTATATACTAGACTTAGAAAATATTTTTTATAAACCCTATTTCAATAAATTTGCATAAAAATGTGTTACAAAATCATTTAATAAACAAAAAAATTTTTTTTTTTAAAAAATCAGTTTCTTAGAAATCTGCACTTTTTTATATTAAAATTTATGCAACTTACAGGAACTTTTTGTGTTTAAAAATGGAGAGAAGGCTGTTATTTGATATTTACAATGTGGTAATTATTACTTATTGAAATATTCAAATAAAACTTTAACAAAAAAAAAAAACTCACTTGACCTCGAAAAAAAACAAGGACTCATTTGCTCTAGAAATAAATAGAGCAGTTATATATTAAATAAAATTCGTCCTTGATTGGCAAGATTAATAAAATAAAATCGACCATTGAAAAAAGAAATTTAGTAAAGGTTAATTATTTTTAGTGGTCAAAAAAAAATTTTAACATTAATTCCAATGTCGTGAGTCAATGGAATGTAAAAGCGGGATATTTAAAAGATATTCGTATTGGTCTCTATTGTCCTAGGCACTGGTGGCAATTCAAAGATGAGTTTTGTTCGGTTTGGATTGTCGATTGAATTATTTGATATTTCTGTTTCAATAAACCGCTCGCTCTTTTAACAATTGCATAATTATCAGCAGTGTCGTCTGATTTAAAAAAAAAATTAATTATTTCATCAAACAAATTTTAAAAAATGTTTAAATACCTATGACTAAATGCGACATTAAAACGAGTTTGCCCATCGTCAAACTCCAAACGTGCAAACTTCGAACACATTTAACTCCTTCGATACTTTCGAGATCACTCGTTACACTTATATAATCGATCTCGCTGGGAAAACCTGAAATAAATTAAATTTTAAAAAAATTCTAATCCACCACATTAAATTTAATTACCTTCCATGAGAATATTAATAACAGTTTTCAAAATTCCTATAGTGGTAAAAAGTACCAAGGCAGAGAAAAGGAATGTACAAATCAAATCAGCTAAGTGATATTCTGGCTAATAAAAATGCAAATAGGTAACAGTAAAAAAAATTAACGAAATTAGATATTTGTATTATTTGAATAGCTATAAAATATACTTTGAACTTGATAATGATAGCTGTAACAAGAACTCCGATACTCTGTATTAAATCGCCGACGACATGAATAAAAGCAGCTCGGACGTTTATATTACTTTTATGCGAGTGTGAATGAGAATGTGATGAATGAGGCGAATGAGTGTGTCCAATCAAAAGACTTCCATGAGGGCAGTGGCAACAAGCGTGCAATACTGATCCCATACTGAAATTAATTATAACCATTTTCACTATTAAACAGATTAACAAATTGATCAAATTATACATTAAGTTGAATACTATTCCAATCACAGCCGTTATTATCATAATATTTGCCTCTATTTCATAACTTTGATTAATCACACGATTTATTGCCATGTAAATTAAAATCCCTGATAATATCCATATTAAAATCACACTAATAAAAGCTCCTAAAATTTCTGAAAAATATTTAAAACTATTAGAATTTTGTAAAATTAAAATATATAATAAAAAAAACCTGCTCTGTGATATCCAAAAGGCATTTTATTCGTTGGTGGTCTTTTACCCACCCACAATGCGAATAAACTAATTATAAAACTCATTAAGTCGCTTAACATGTGAGCTGCATCTGCCATAATTGCTAGGCTTCCTGATAAGTAACCACCTGAAAAATTTATAAACCGTAAATTTCCAGAAAATCATATTTAATAATATAAACATTTTTTTTTTTCAATAAAAATGAATTTGGTGCAAAGCCAGTTTCAGGCAACAATCGATACTATTATTAGTTTTATGGATTGAATTTTATTTATTTTACTTTAACTGTTTTGGAAGAATAACAAAAGGGATAAATGATTTTCAGAATAAAACTGGATTTGTGCCAAGTCTCAAAAAAACAAATACGTATCCGTCATAAATCATCAACAACATATTTCATGCGAAAAAAAAAATGACTATTCACCGACAATTTCTGCTACCATGAATATTAAGCATAAACCGGAACTGATCAAAAGTTGATTTCTCGCTTTATTATTCGAGTTGACATTTGTTACGTGACTGTGACAACTTTCCTCGACATGTGGCAATTCATTGAATGCATTTCCATCGCACTATAATAAGATAATTTTAATAAAAATTTATAACGAATCTAAAATTTATCATTTATTTAATTTACCTGCAAAAGTGGAACATCACCGTCATTATCAAAGGTTACGTAATCATCGTACCACGACGACTGCTCGGTTATTTTAGTCCCATTTGCCATTGATTTCCTAGGGGATGTTGTCACATAATTCTGGCTCGATTGATTTGAAGTGTTCGATAAATTATGGCGAGTCTGAAAAGCTTGTATTTCTTCGTTGGTTTCTGGTATCAGTTCGAGTTTAGGTTCGCCCACATTAATCAGATCGTCATCGTATTCCATGTTTGAATTGTCGTTTCGTTTTAGAGGATTCAAACAAGGCGATGAATGATCGGAAGACAAACTTTGAGAACTGCTTGCCTCCATTTTAAATTAGAACGACCAAAACCGAAACATTTCTATTATTTCACATCACCGCCGTCAGAGGGTGTCACAATTAATTGCCGTATACATTAAAATTACCTGAAATAAAATGTTGAGAGGCACCTATTTCAAAACAGATGGGAAATTTTATATATCAAGGTTAAGTCTGAAGACCTTGAAATACTTTAATAAAGGAATCAAGTTTTTATCAAATTGTTTAAAGTGTAAATATAGTCACGTCTCAGATAATGTAAGCGATAAAATCAATTATCAATGTCAACACGTTTGATTTTTTTTTCTGAATTAATAAATCATTTATCATTAAAAATAAAAAAAATAAAAACAACATTTATTTACTCATTACACATGGTGGTTCGATACGAGACATAACCATAAAATCGTGTGCAGAATAATTTTTATTTTTCAATTACAGACCTGAAAAACTCAACCTTGAATTCACTATTAACCAAAATGAAAGTAATCAATACCTTCCTTTAGATTTAATGATTGCAAATTTCTTTCAAAGCTACCATTTGTAAGATCGAGTTTAACACAAATAATTAATGGTGCTTTTGCTGTTGTATAATGTATAATGGGAACTACTGGTTTTGGTGTCTCTAATGATTCTTCAAATATATATTTAGCCTTGACAATTTTTTTCATATCGACCTCGCAAAAAGCCCTCACTTTTCTCCTATTTTCATCAGTTAAACATCGATAAAACCTTCTTCCTTGTTTTCCAGCACTCCAAATAGTAAAGAAATCCCAATTAATCAACACTTTGTCCTCTATATTCATCAATCGCAATTGCCAAATCGATTCCTCCGAAACCGAAAAAGTAGTCGATTCAGGGTGATATCGATATATTAAAAGTTCTTCGTCTATTTTATGCAGTCGACCTTGATTTTCTAAATGTTTATAAAAAAAAATCAAATCTTCTGGTACACCTTTTCCTTCTTCGTTGAATTGGCCAACTTTTTTATAAACATTTCGATGGCAAAACCACGTGGGCATAATTAAAGTTGGGCCGTGAGAAGTGTAAATTTGTGTGTACAGTTCTAATTGTTTAATATTATTCGCCCATTTCGTGTATCGTTCGGTGGATCCAAGAGGTTTTCTAGAAAATTTCGATCCTATTATTGCGTTTTCATATTGTTTACCAGCCGTAAATTGTTTTTGCAATCTGTCGAATCTCATTATGTCATCGGCATCCAGGAAACATAGATATTCTCCGTCACTTTGAGCTATGGCTCTGTTTTTTGCGTACCCAACGCCCTTCGCACGCTCGTGTGTGGAATTACTTAAAATACATTTAATTCCAATCGATTCGAATTTTTTTTCCCAAGAATTTAATATTTGTTCTGAGTTGTCAGTTGATGCATCGTTGAAAATTGATATTTCGAATTTCCCGTCGAATTTTTGATGTAAAATCGATGTCATACAATCTTCGAGCCATTTCTCGGCATTGTAAACCGGCAAAATAATTGACACGTTCATTTATTCTGTAATATAAGAAAACATATTAATATTTCACGCACAAACACAATAACAAGTTCCACTATAACCCAAATACCTGAAAATGAACTAATATTTAGGAATTTATGCCAAAACTGATTTAAAAAAAACTTATTTTCAATTAAAAATTTTAAAAAAAAATTTGAACCGGCTGATAAATTGGGTGAAACTAATGACTTGGTGACAATTAAATGGTTTTAGGATCATTAATTTTTACTCGACAATAATGATTTTCCGAGTTAATTACACAATGAGTTAAAGCACGTGCGCGACTTTAAAAACAATGAAAAAGCAAAATCGAATTTTATATATAAACCATTGTGGTTTATTAGTGGCATATGTGCTGGACATTCGTCAAGTCGATACCTAACTGGTGGTACCTAGTATTACCATGACTACGCACTGATTACGTCATTCACTCTCAAATTTCCATACCAGGCTTTGCCGAGAGACGAAAGGCAGAGTTTAGGCGCCATCTTTACGTCTCTGAATCTGCACACGGCTCTAAAGTTGCTGTCGTATCGCGGGGATATTTAAAGTTCAAAATAGTTATAAATTGACATCAGGTGAGATTTACATCTAATTTTCGGCAGATTGAAGGCAATAGATTACTTTTTCGTTGCTATTTTCGTACTGATTGCCGTTGTTTACAACATATTGGTATGCCGGCCTTCCTTGCGAAATGTATGGTTAAAGTGTAGTATCAATGAATATATATTTTAAAAATCAATTTTTCTTTTAAGATTGGACAATATTTCAATATAAAAACTAAAGAAAAATAACTTTTAAATTTGTAATCATTTATGTAGAAATTCTAATTAACCTAAATCTCATATTTATTAATAATAGTAATTTTAAAATTAACAATAGCAATTGCTGAGATAATTAAACAGCACAAAGAAAAATTTCGATATGTCACCTGAGAAATGTGTAAGAAAAAAATTAACCATGTACCATATTAGGTCTTAACATGGCTAATTTAAAACTTAGTCGTAATATGTTTGACCAAAAATAGATTAAAACGATGAAGAATCTATTTTTGCTCAAATGATAATGACTGTATCTTTTATTGTATCGTAATTAATTTCTTTATTTGGATAGAAATTTGCAAATTCTAATTTGTTTTTCTTTTTTTTTTTTTAACAGGTTTATACAAATATTTATTTAACGTAATGGTTATGTCAATCACATTCGGAACCAAAATAAACTTTCCAAAATTTGTATTTTTGATTTTTATTGTCACTGTTGGCCTTAACTATTCGTCGGTGGTTTATGGCAATGAAGAAACAAGGGACTTTTTCGTGAAAAAACTCTTTTCGCAATATGGGAACGATGAAAGTATTTCAGTGAATGATTTTATTCACTTAATAAGTACGTTGGGAGTTAAAAGCAGTCATTTGGAAAAATCTGTGATAAAGCAGTTGGATTTTGCAATTAACGAAGAAAAATCTAACAGTAAAAGTGATGAAAAGCAACATACGAGAAGTACTAATCATGATCATAATCACGATCATGAACACGGTCACCATAATCACGGGCACGAAATAAAAACAAGTAAAATTTATAACACTTGAAACCAAATTGACTAATTTAAATAACTTATTTTTTTCAGGTACGACTAAATTAGAAAATGCCTTAGTATTTGGGAATAGCACTTTGGATAATTATACAACGAGGAAAGAAGTAAATATGTTATATAAGTCGATGATTAAAAAAATTATCTTAATAATTTTTTTTGTATTTTATTTTAAGTGTTTGTCATCAATCGATATTTTAAATATATTTGCAATTAATACGACAATCAACAATCAGCAATTTGTTAATTTATGTCCGGCTATTATCTACAAATTGAGCTCAACATCGTGCAACGAGAAAAAAATTAATGATGGTCTACAATTAGCTGAAGTTACATCAAATATGGGTAAAATAAAAAATAATTTTCAAAATGACATTGAATTAATTTATTATTATTGAATTTTAGTATGGCTGTATGCAGCCGTAGCGGTACTCGTAATCAGTTTATCTGGTTTAGTTGTCGTTGCAATAATACCCGTCTTACGAGGAGCTTATTATCAAGGATTATTGCAATTTCTAGTAGCTCTTGCTGTCGGTTCTTTAATAGGTGACGCATTACTGCATCTATTACCTCATGTAAGATTTTATTTCCAAATAAGTTTTTTCAGATATTATCGTAAGAGAATTAAAAGTATTTAGCTTTCTTTAGGCAATGTCCGGACACGATCATCGCGAATGCGAAACGAACGGTCAAGATAATCACATTCACGAGCACGAAATGTCACACAATTCACATTGCGAAGAAGAAAATCATCAACTCGATATGATGGTATGGAAGGGTTTGGTTGCTGTGATGGGAGTTTTGCTTTTTTTTATGGCCGAGCGGTTGCTTACAGTATGCAGTACGAGGAGAAAAGGGAAATTTAAAGTAATTATTTTAAAAATCTTATTTAGAATGCATTTAAACTTACATAACTGATTGAATTTTTTTATAGTCATCATCGAAAAAAATTGTTGAAAATGGTAATCACGAAAGTATAGAAGGCGATGAAAAATTATGCAAACAGAAATACAATGGCTACAGTTATTGCTACGGTGAAGTAACTGTAGATATGTTAAAAGGTAACGATTACATTTCACGTAATCTTAGTTTTTATAAATATTTTGTTTTATATTTCAAGGTTTGAATGATCCCGTATGCGATGACTCGGATCATCACAACTGTTTAGAAAAGTCGAGCCAAACGGACGAAGCTAAAGATTCCTCTCGATTGCAACTGGAGGAAATGAAGTCTCTTAATCCTACGAGACCTAAGATCGGTGATGGTGACCACTTTGACGATGCAGACGCGACTTCCGATGTAGGTGTGATAGTAACGCAACACGAACACCGTCGACACGGCCACAGTCACACCCACACGCATTCGGTTCCGACATCGGTTAGTTCTGTAGCGTGTATGGTGATCATGGGCGATGGCTTACATAATTTTAGTGATGGTCTTGCAATAGGTAAAATTCTCATTGAATTATTTTCTATATAAAATACTGCAATTCGTAATTGGATTTTAGGAGCGGCATTTGCTAATAGTATTACTGGTGGTGTTAGTACGGCGATTGCAGTTTTCTGCCACGAATTACCTCACGAATTAGGTATTGACAATTGTTTAAAAATTTTATTTTTATTAAATTTAAAAAAAAAATTATTGTAGGCGATTTTGCAATTCTCCTTAAAAGTGGGATGACGGCCAAACAAGCATTAGCTTATAATGGCTTATCTTCAGTATTATGTTTTTTGGGAATGGTCGTTGGAGTCGGTCTTGGAAACTTGGCCGCGATATCGCCGTGGATCTTCGCTGGTGCAGCGGGAATGTTTATTTACATTGCACTCGTTGACATGGTCGGTTAAAACTGCTTAGTCATTATCATGCAGTTAATTATCAATTTTTTTTGTTTAGATTCCTGAATTAAATTCCACAACGAATCCTGATTATTTTCAACTTTTTCTGCAATTTTTTGGCATGTTTGTTGGCATAATGATCATGTTGGTAATTGCATTGCACGAACATGACTTACAGAAAATATTCCATTACAATTGATAGTAGTCGATTAATATTGCGTCTTCCATCATTTATTTTACATAACATTTTTTAAATCTTTTTTTTTAACATATGATCATATTATTAAGCAAGAAATGTTACGTTCCTGCATGATACTTAAAATCTGTGATGAAAATTTATTATCTTAATGTCGTTTGACAGATCATGCACTTAAATTTTGTTTTTATATAACGGGAAAAAAAGAATTAAATATAAGAGCAATAAAGATTTCATTATTGTTTATGAAACAAATCTAACAAATAAAAATGTATAAATTCTTAGTCATAAACACATCACATTCGTTTTTAAATTATATGTACTCAGCTCTCTTCAAAATTCCATTCGTCTAATGCCAGTGCCTCAAACTGATCAATTGATTCGCAACTGGCAGAACCTTCTGAAAAACAATTTATCAAAGTTTAAAATTATATTTTCAGACAAAATAATTTTACTGAAAATTAAATCAGTAAATTATTTTATAAAAAATATAATTTTTGTCTGTGTGAATAATCAAACTATTTAAACCATGTGATAATGCTTCTGAATCACTGAGTGGTTTTACAGGCTGCAACAGTTCAGGTAACGACGATGAGATTTTTTTACATTGTTTAATGAAAGGGTGGTTCAATAGTTGAGATGCATTTGGCCTGTAAAAATGTTATTAAAACCTATTAATTATAATTAATAGCCACAATACCTTAGCATTGGGTCCCTGCACAAGCACATCTCAACAAATTGATGGAAGGCTTCACTGAATCTACGTTGAAATATCGTAGGAATCGAATCCTTTTTCATGTTGCTGCTTCCTGCCACGCTTTCACCAACACCCGAGTCACCTTCGAGTAAATTTGCACTTTCTAATGGCAGTATTCTTTTATATTCGCCCAACCAACCTAATTGGGTCCGCCTATCATCACTGAGTTCTTCCTGAACTGATTTTGCGTCTATTGGACGTGGTACTATCCCTCGCACTTTTTCCAAAAGCATCTATGCGAATTGTAAAATTGATTTTGAATTTTATTTTTTTTTTATATTAAATTTTAAATACTTGAGTTGGTGCCATGTCCGCAAAAGGCACTAATCCATTTGCCAATTCGCACGCTGTAATTCCCACACTATAAATATCAGATTTAGTGTCATAGCCCATTAAATTCTATTTGAGAAAAGAATAACCATCATGTTGATTACATTTTAAATATTTAAATCAATTTTAATACCTGTTCCAAAATTTCTGGGCTCAACCAATTCAGATTCTGTTTACTGTCTTCGGGGTAATTGTATACTGTTTTTTGCCAGATTCCATTCTGGACTAAATTATACGAATAACGAAATCCACTTAAGTAAACCTTTCCTTGATTTGAAATCAATATATGACTCGCTTTGATACTTCTACAGAAAATACAAAAGATAGTAAAAATAAAAAAAAATTGTATCTCTTTCTAACCTGTGAATAAAACCTCTTTGGTGTACATATTCAAGTGCTCTAAGCACATCTTTGAAAATACAAGCAATGGCTAATTCAGGTAACCCTTCAACAAAATGCGCGAGAATTAAATCCTTAGCCGATCCTAATTAAAATATAAATTTTTAGCCAAAATCTACAAACTTATTTTTTAAATGTCAAATTTACCATAAGCCATTAAAGGCATAACTGCCCAAATTTCATTATTTATAACAAAACTGCAATAATACGGCAATAAATTTTCGTGTTGTAATTGCCTCGTAACAAGAATTTCGTGCTAAAATTAAAAACTAATGTCATCATACAATTAAATTTAATAACAAAAATTAATCTACTTGAATTTTGACGATATCTTGATCAGTTCTTTCTAAATTTGTTCGTCTAATTGCTACTGTACTACCAGAGGGCAGGTAACGGGCTAATGAAATGGTCGCTGCATCGTAGCAACCACGTCCTACAAATAAAATTTAAATTTTTAATCACTGAAAGTGGTAATGGGGGAGAAAAAATAATTTATTTATACCTATAATAGCAATAAGTTCGTATTGACTGGCATCAGTCTCATAACGAACCATTTCGCTTTCTCTTTGATCGGAAGGAAGTTGTTCTAAAGGCTGCTCTGAATCATTCTTTTAAACATAGAATCATTAATAGTTCATTAATACAAAATTTCTTTTGTTTTCGTACACTCACCTGCACCAACGGCCGATATGCACAATTTTCGTGGTGCAAAGGCAATTCCTCCGGTGAGTCACTTATATGAGTTCGCGAGAAGGAACATGGGCAATCAGGCTTGAAATACATAAAATAATGAGTAAAATAAATAATGAGTCATTTGAAGATGTATTTGATGACAAATAAATAAATGATAAATTAGAAAAGCGGGAAGAAATGGTCGTAGTAAATACTCACCAAGAATGACATCGAACCCACAGCCAACATGAAATTAACATGCCACACCAACTCTTGTTAAAAGAAACAAATTGTTAGAGTGAAATACCTAGTAAAAGACCTTTTATGTTTTATTAAGGATAAGCATTGTAAAATTTATTATAATACTTAATAATGTTAATTTTTTTAGTCAAGACGATGTTAATGTATTAGTTTATTGTCATATTAATTGTAACCTTCTGCAATTTCAGTTAAGTTATAAGTGTTAAGAAGAATTAATATTATGTAATTCTATTAATTATACCTAAACAAGTGTTGTTTTCTTTTCCTTCAATTGGCACAACTGCAATATAAAAACAGAAATGCAAACGACGCAGAAAACAGTTCAATGGCAAACTTACGGCCTTGTTGGTTTTCGAGCGCAAACGAAGCGAGTCGTCAAAGAGTAGATATAAAGCCTTGCTTCCAACTTTCGGATGATATAATTCGGAGTGATATATGGTCTAAACCCTGTTTTGTTTGACAGGATATCAAAAAGTACGTAACTTTTTCGAAGCTCCATCTGTCGTAGA
>JAQFZU010001339.1:0-14126 GCA_034696185.1 Henia vesuviana | reverse complement strand
AGTTTGAAATGGATACAGTCTAATACTGCTACTTTAAGTAATTCTTTTTACTCTTTTGGTATTTTAGGAATGAGTCTGTATTTAATATCTTTTAGTGTAAGGTTTATTTTTTGTTTATTATTGGATTTGTCATGAAGTAAAAATATTTTTTTACTTTAGTTTTATTTACAAAGCTGGTTTTATTCGATGGAAAAATTAATGATACCAATTGAAAATGATTTTGCTTAGCACCATGTTCTTTTGTTTCGATCCTGCAGGAATTACTGAAAATTAAAACTACTTTGGATTTTTTGTGTTGTTATTTTTTTATGCAGTGGACATGGGTCAATAAGACCACTTTCTACAATGCCAAACATCATTAAGAGTATGACAAAGCAGTTTTTAAGTAAACTATAGCTGCAATGGACTTTTTACTATACTGTTAAGTTTTAATACTTGTAAACTGATGAGTGAATGTGGGGTTTGTTGCTTGCGTACAAGCAGGGATAATTTAACATTGGCCACATTTCTGCTATGCAGCTAAACACTGACTCTAGGGGTTGAGCCCTCCACCTGGAAATTTTGCTTTTCTGGCGGTCTTTATCGTTCAAGGAAAATCTTCCAAACATGGGACCAATGGCTTAGAGTCTCTTTCGAAGGATTGCCACTCATGTTTTTTTCTCACCCAAAAAAACCACCGAGCCCAGCAGGGTATTGAACAAGCGGATGTAGGGAACTAGGGCTAGATTTAGGTTTTTATGAGCTCTTAGGCTGATAGGATAGAATGGACCCCTAGAGAAGGTGACCGTAGGAGTTCTGGTGAAAATTAAAATAAATATGGAATTTTAGAGCTTAAAATTAATCAATTATTATAAAATAAAATTTTTACAACCTGATAAGCGTAGCCCCTTTCAGGGCCCTTGCAGAGCCCCAAAAACTTTTTGCCTTAGGCCGGGGTTTAACTTGCCTATTCGTAAATCCGACACTGGTAGGGACAAAGAGATGATATTTTCATTCGCATGGATTTCAACAACTTTTTTGTGATTTCCAATGTGGTAAACATTAGTGAAATAGAATTAAGACGAGAAAGTATTTTATGTGCAATTAACAAATCAAATCTAAATCTAACATTGCAAAATTTTATAAACGAATTAGTACAATTTTTTTTAAATATTTTAAGTGTTGGTAGAATTACAGTAAATGACCTCAATAGTATGCATTAAGCAAAACATTGCTGCTTGAGTATGATTTTATTGCAGCTTTAAGAACACAAGCAATCTTTTTGTGGATATGCTTTAAACTGAGTTTGCAAATGATTTCTAGTGGGTTTGACTGCTTCTTGAGGAAAATAAAGTGGCTCATTATTCTCGTCAATGCTCATGTGTGTAAATTGTGAATTATACATAACAATAAGTTCAATACTTTTGCAGCTAAAAGCAAATATAAGACTCTCTAATATACTATTTTTATTCAACTTTTACAATCATCTATTTACTTATTGTCTACAATTGGCATTAAAGTCTAATTACAAATTTAAATGCTGCGTTTTATGGTCACAAAATTAATGCTGCTTTTTTTTTTAACTATTTTTAAATCAAAATAGTAGAATCTTTGTTTGCCTAAGTTTTTTTTAGAGGGAATGGAAGGTTAACAACAGTTAAGAAAATACTTTAAAGGCTGATTCACACTAAGTCAGAAAAAATTGAAGCTTCCTTGCAATTTTACACAACAATATATCAAATAGCATATCACTCTTCTTTGTTGAAGTATCAGAAACGAGTTTCAAAACCATCATTAAGAAAATGCCACATGTAGGAAAGGCTATCTTGGATATGCTGTCACATGAAGTTGGACAGTTGAATGGATTGAAGTGCTGTTAAGTAATGAGAAAAATTTAATCTGGAAGACCTCAATGAATAGACACAATACGATCACGATTTCTGCAAGGAAATTCAGTAATGAATGGTATTTGATTATAGGATAGCGGGGGTGTGGGGTTGGATTTAGTGATACTAACGAATGGATTATGAAATTTGATTTTTTAGCAAAACAATGCAATTGTGCGCGGTTTGAATCCAATTAAACAGTAGTCAGAAATGCTAATAATATCAAGTGTTAGAAGTCGTTTAAATAAGTGAATGGTGGTAAATTATCATTAATTTAGGTTTTGAGAACAATTGTTTAAAAGTGATTGAATCGATGCCAGAATGCTTGAAATGATTCGCATACTTTACATTGAGTACTAATTGCTATTTTAGGCATTCTGCCTATTTAAATGTGAGATGATTATTTTTAGCTAATTTATTGGTTTGTATGTTGTAATATTAGCCATTTTTTATTCAAGGACTATTAAAAACACAATACATTGTTTGATTCTAATGTGTCAAATGGAAGTATAAGACTTAACTTGTCTAATGATCTGCAAAACAGTTGTTGGGAAATTGTGAAATTTTAAAAACATTATTTAGAAAATCAGAAAAAAATGTTTATTCATATAAATTGTTCTATGGCATTAACCAGCAGCTGTAAGATATAAAATGTGGTTTTAGGTCAAGTAAATGTTCAGCGAGTTAATGCAATAGATTGCATTTATTAGTTTACTTAATGAAATTTTCAATTACAAGAAATTGTAATAAATAAGGTGCGACTGCAGTTAAAGGGTAAACAAATTTCCATATTTTTAATAACCAGAACGTTATGTCACTCAATGATACATGTTAACACTGATATTAAAACTTAAAATTAGAACTGATAGAAGAAGCAATCTGTCAGCACCATCGGCTCTGATCGAATGATGTAAAAACTAATTAGAGCCTCTCATCTTCTAAACCTGATACTTCTCACTGACGCATAGTCCAGTGACACAATCGAGTTCTGCTATCATTACCTTAATACAGTGTCCATAATGTCGATAGCTAATCTAATTTTCTAAATACTAATCTCCTTTAACGCACACGGAAAAGATGACTTGTGAGTTTGATACTTTTATAAATTATTAACCACAAATTTTATTTTATTATAAAGCCAAGAAGAAATTAAAAATTAAGAGATTGAACAATACTCTGAATGGCACTGGAACGGACAGTGAGCAATGATCTGTTGGTCAGTTTACGCATGTCCCGATAAAAAAAACTATAGAAAACTCTTATCTTTGTTTAAGAAAACTCCTAATAAGATTTGCTTCTACCGAGTAATCAAACGGGAGATCTTGAAAAAAATCCATTTTTTTAAATCCAGTTATTTTATTTTGCAAAAAAAAAACCAATAAGAGAGAAAAAATATTGATTCTAACTTGAATTGTGAAATTCATGCAGAATCTACAAAAATTATGTAATTTTAATAGATTAAATCTCTAATGATAAAATGAATTAGCCATTTCAATGCTTACATGATTCAACTTCAGTTGATGTTCCATGACCCAATTACCAATGACTTATGCATTCGATGCCTCACTATACTTAACTTACTCGACTATTGTAAAGCCTCCATTGGCTTCCTTTGCGAAACTTTTAACGACCATATTCGAATAGTCGGATCAGTTAAATAAAGACCGCGCATTAACGACTTAATAGGAGTAAGGGCACGACAATTTCGTCTAACAGGAAATACATTGAAGGGTACAATCAATGACTTCTTGTTCTCCATCTCACCCCCACCAACGGTCATTTGGTTTCTGACATTCATGCAGCCTGTATTTTTCTTGTCATATATGAATATAACTTCAAACTCATCTGGTTTTGGCTCTACCCCAACGAGTGAAATGAAGCGTGCTACTTCTCATCATCCTCCATCACGATGTGCTGCTATTGACGATCAGTGAAGTGAGTCCTAAGCCTAACTGACACGAGTCTGATAACAAAATGGCGGGAAGGTCACGTGGAAAAATCAATCGAATTCACTCTGATTGGACAACAACAACAGGCGCTCATTTTCTATCATTTTAACCGAGTTTAATGCGATATTGGCGATGGGCGTGGGCGACGTTGCGGCATGTTAGTAGTGCACGGCCTTTCAAGTTGGTGCGGGGGCATGATGGGTAATTGAGTTAGTCG
This sequence comes from Henia vesuviana, assembly GCA_034696185.1. Lineage (NCBI taxonomy): Eukaryota > Metazoa > Arthropoda > Chilopoda > Geophilomorpha > Dignathodontidae > Henia > Henia vesuviana. The sequence continues at coordinate 10,095 of JAQFZU010001339.1, read as the reverse complement.
TGACCACATTTGGGATCGATAAGAAAATTTGTTTTGTCGGCATTCATTTGATTAAGACTCGTGCATTCACTCGAAACTCGTTCGGATCAAAGTCTTGTTATCGAAGGAATATTCGTAGGGGTAAAATATTTTAAAAAACCCTTTGAATACGTGTGGAGTGGCGATAAGAGGAAATTGTGGTCAAAGGTTTAACATCTTTTAATAATTTCAAAGTTTTTGGTTAATTATGGTCTCGTGCTATAACGAGATAACGCGATGCGCCTTGTTTTTGAGGCTCGAGTAAATTGAATTTTAAAAACAATTTTTTTAAATATTTAAATTTTGCATTATTAAAAGGATTAAACAAGTGTTTATTAGGTTTTTTTTTTCAATTTACCATACACTTAAATTCACTCGGGAAATTAAATTAAATTCGCGGAAATTATTTCACGTTTTGTCGACTGCGACTGAGCATGTGGCGATCAATTCTATTTTACATTTTCGCACGTAATCACGTTAGAAAAATAAAAAGAATTTTTATATTGGGTTACATTAGGGCCCAAAATGGCCACCGGTGCTTTGCAAGTTTTTCTGAAGACGGGAAAAAGGGATTTGGTTTCCCTTCGAATCCCCGTCGCGTCTTACTCCATCCAACACTTTTCCGTCTCCCTTTTCCCCTTGTCATAACATCTTCCGCGAGAAATTTATGGTAGCAGATTTCTGCCTTCCTCCAACACCCTAATCCCTCTCGGGATTACTAAAGGCGAAACCGAAAGAAAACAACTCCTTCTCTTATATTTAGCTAACTTATTATTATTTATATTATTTCTGTCAACAATTCACAATATTTACTCGTAAATTTAAAAAAAAAATATTTTTAATTATCGATCGAAGAAAGTAGGAATTTTTATTGCGCATGCGCGGGTGGGGTTAATCCTCTTTAATTTTTCAAGGTTTTGCGCGCATTAAATTTGGCCAATTTAAAATCATTTCGTTGGCGCGCTTTACATTCATTAGATGTTTCATTGCTAATTGGTGTTGGTAAAGAAAGACAAATCGCTTTTTCGCTAATGGACATCCGTTAGTCACGATGGGGTTAAAAAGAAGGAGTCGCATCGAACGCTATTTTGAGGGTGGGTCACTTAAGTTCTTGAGTCATTTACTTTTATGTTGCCATTGAATGAGTAGTGGAATGATTGAATTTTTATTGATGCGCCGGCTGCCAACTCGGAAGGCAAATCACTCGACTGTGATTTTCATAAAGTCACTTGTGTTGCTGGAAACAAAGAAAAAAAATCGTTAAAAAAATGGGGGTGGGGAAATTGATTTATTTGATTTTTTTTTTGGGTTTGAAAATTTTTTTATGTTTTAAAAATAATTTTTATAAATTGGGAGAGGGAATGGAAATGTATTTGAGTAATGTTAAATTTACATATCGTTTGTCAGGGTTTTTCCCCTCGGTTCGAGTTTTACATTTATATCTGACCTTGCAAAAGATTCGCTCGATTTATTGTCGAAATATTTCGTGAAATTTATACTCATCCTCAATATTTACTCGTTCATAAATTGTGATTTAAAACTCAGCGTTTGGAAGGTAAATAAAAATTTATCTGAGGCAAGTGAAAATGAGTGAAGGCGTGGCTCGTGACGAGTCGCTAATTTGCGTCGTGTGTCTCTCGAGAGGTTTGTATGTGTCTGTGTGTCTTAAAGGAACCGACAAGAAACAGTGGATTGGCATTTGTAGCCATGACGACCGAGCAAACTCGACGCACCCAACGGGGGGTACAACCTAAAGATCAATTCGTAGCAATTTTCAAGATGTTTCTCGAGAAAATTCTAAGAAGTTGCTATCTTTAAAGTGGGCAATAACCTTGAAATTGATACTCAACCACTCGACTTAAGCTTAACTTAGAAATTCAAAACTTAAAAAAAAAATTATTTTTAAAAAAATAAAAAAAAATATAAAAATTAAATTAATTGCAGTTCAAAAAGTGATTTTCAAACTCTCGACAAATGATGATCGTTTTTAAATATTTTTTTTTTAGTCAAAATAAACCCAAAAAAAGTGAAGTTTAAAAATAGAGAAAAAAAAAAATAAGTCGAAAGGAAGCTTAAAACAACCCCTAGAAACATCTCAATTAAAAAAGGATTTCGAGGAAAGTAAAAAGAGGGTTTCGAGTGTACCAATAAATTTTATAAAAATAAAAAAAATTTTAAAAAAAGTTTTAAAAAAAAAAAAATATAAATAAAAATGGAAAAGTTTACGATTGTAGCACGTGTTGGCCATTTGTAAATACGAGCTGGAAAAGTTGAAAGGTTCTTTGTAGTTATGGCGTAATCTGGGCACACAAAATGTGTTCAATCATAAAAATAAAAAAAAAGTTGAACCGTAGAAGTCAAAACGTGATTGAGTTTTCAAACTCACTTTCGTTATTAGTTAAGATTCAGACAGCGCCACCGAGTGGTCGATTCTTCTATTTCTATACTTTGGTTATCAACTCGCACTCGGGGCTTATCGCGCGGCTGCCAGAAAGAAATAAATGGCTGTAAGTACACGCTGGACCCTCTGGGATGAGACGTCAATTCGCTTCAACAACTCGTGACCCCTTCCAACTACTTAACCTCGTCGTACGAAATGACACGTGCCACTTAAGACTAAAAGGTGAGGCTTAACGAGACTAGTTAGACTCGCCTAATTTAGGTCTAATGAGAATTAATATTAAATCAAACATTTTATTTGTTTTGCGAGAGTTCGTTGGCCGGAGGTGAATTTGGTTGTGTTAGAGCATAATTGGCATTCGTTGAGTAGTGTGTGCGTGATAATGATAAGTTTAATCGAATTTTGCATTAAATTTTTTTTTTTTTTTTTTAAGTTTTGTTAATTTCTGTTTTAATGTTGGATTCTTTTGTTCTGAGCAAATTGAAAATTTTGAGGAGGAAATGAATGGATGTGGAAAAAAATGTGTGATTATCTGTTTGAAAAGTAATCCGAATGATGGGAGACTTTTATTATTAGAAATAAGTGAACCGCGAAATAAAAAAATTCCAAATGAAAACATTTTTTTTTAAATTTTCTTTTCTGGAAAATTTTGGAGAATTTTTTTTTTGGAAAATTTTGGAAAATTTTTTTTTAAAGAAAATTTTGGAAAATTTTGAAAAAATTCGGAAATATGAAATGTTGAGATTTTAGTATTGGAAAATGTTATTAGACAATATTAATAATGTCGGTGAGGTTTATGTGTGTGTATTAGGGTATTCAAACACCACATTTCACGGATTGGACTAATATTTACAGTAAATATTTAAAGATTCGGTTACCATTTTCATATTTTATTTCTCCCCACGTAATTTGATAAGATTTTTATTAAATATTTTTATATTTTTTAACTTACTTTTTGCACGTGTTTAAGGGCTGAAATTGTACGTAAGGAAGAAATTGAATAAAACACAAGTTGTAATTGAGGTGAACTGGCAGATCTGTTTAGTCAAATGGCAGCCATTAAAAAAAATTGGCGCTCGCTGCTTCGAGGCAATGAACATTATCCTCTTCCTCATCCTCTAAAAAAGGGGGAAAAGAATATTTAAATTTTAAATAATAACTTAAATGTGTTTTTCTAATTATTATAAATAAAAAAAAAATTTATAAAAAAAATTATAAATAATTCTAAGTACGATTTTATCATTAAACCATTGGGATTAAGTCATTTTTGTGTTTAAAAAAATGGCAAAAGTCATCTGATAGGACTTAGCAGTGATATTTATAAGTCACTCGAGACTTTCGTAGATTAGAAACTTTCGCAGATTCACTGTTCGAGACATTCCGCGCATGCGCCACTATTGTATCCAGTTTTATTACTTTCATAAAATGTCACGTATGGCGTGGAAATGCCAATTTACTGCCTCTCGTTGTCCGAGTAATGAGCCTAATTAGTGTCCGATACTCCAATTGCGATTGTTGTTTCCTAATTGCGCCTCCCGAATAAAGTAACAATCGCTTAATTCCCTATGAATGGCTCGTTATTAAATATATTTTTTTTTAAAAATATTATTTCTATTAGTGATCATTTTCTAATTGATTTTGTGGTCGTTTATGGTAAAGTGGTGCTGCGAATGGCGGATGACCAATCGAGATTAAAGAGTGGCCATTTCGGAACGTGAACTGAATTTTCTTCTGCACGTAATTAACGATTGGTTGACTGTCGCGCGAAATTATAGTCAATTAATCACGTGACTCGTGTTACTAATGAGAGAGAGAGCTTCGCGATGTTTTTCTATTTTTTTTTTTTGGTTTTCGAAAATAAAATTTTCGAGCGACTGATGATATGAAAAAGGCTATTTTTTATGCTCGACACACCACAATCCACCGATGGTTTACCCTTTTCGATATTCTTTTTCGGTTTTGTGAAAAGCCACGGGTGGGGGGGATGATGGATGAAGCTATTTTTTATCCATTTTTAAGGGACCATTGAGTTTCCTAAACCATTTTTTTATTTCTAAAGTAATGAAATATTTCATTTTTTTTATTAATTGGGTCGTGAGTAATTTGATTCATCGATTAAAAAATTATTTTTGAAATATTTTTAAACGGGGGGGTTTTAAGGGGGGTTTGAAAGAAATGTGGAAAAATGGCGGTTGGGTTAAAGTTAAGTTGATGGATTAAGCGACCTTTAGTGAGTGATGATTTAAGCCGCAACAATAGTTCATGCAACGCTCTAATAATTCGCGAGCCGAGTCTCAAACCACGTGATGAAACGCCATTTCCCTGGTGTTGGATTTAGTAATCTGTAGCATCCATCATCACATTTGCATTATGGGAAAAGAGGGAAAAGTGTGGCAACCTACACATATTTCACGATTCATTTACTAAATGCCTTTGATTTATAATTGCAATCAAAAGTTCTCACGCTCGACTTGAAATTTTTAAAATATTTTAAAATATTTTTTTTTTTATAATTTTAATTTAAAAAAAAATATATATATAAAATCTATAATATTAATACGTATAAATGTATTTAAAATACTTTAAAAAATCTAAAACTAAAATTACCCTATTCAATGACGTCTTTTAATCCCAAATAAGGATATTAAACAAAATTTGAATTTCTATTTATTTTAAATAAAAATATTTTGGTTAGTCCTAAATCTCGAAAGAGAGTGCGAGTTTGGTTTTTGTCACGTGACAAGACAAGGGCATTGTAATTTGCGATAATTGCCATTTGTAGTGGAGATGGCAGCCATAAAACGTCGAAGGGAGCGCAGCTGCGACTCCCCCGTGGACGTGGCGACCTCGTAAAAACAAGTGGACAACGCATAAAAGACTACAGACAACAGATGCAATCGAAATGAAAACTGATTTATTTTAATTTAACATTTTTTTATTTAAATTTGTGAATAACGTCAACAATTGGTCATTTTCCTTTTAAAAAAAAAATATTTTCAAAGTTGCTTTTACGAGCGGCCTTAGTTTACGCACCCATTTTACGTGTGATTTTGTTTTTATGAATGGCCCTTTATTTCCGGATGAGTGGCGGAAGTGAGCGAGGCGCGACACTTTTGACACCAACCTTGAATAGTCCCTCGTGAAAAATGGCGGACCGAGTGGAATTCAATTTGGTACCAAATAGCCCATTGCGCTCGCATTCATTATTCCCTAAAGGACTCGACGTTTCCTCCCTTTTCCACTACCAACATTTTCAATAGACAATTCTCGAAATTAATATATTTTTATAAAAATTAACCCTAACTTTTATATTTTTTAAAAAATTTATTTCTATTATTAAAAATCCCATCATTTCTCATCGAAACATTTTTATATTTACTTTTTATCGAGTAAAATAAACCGAGGGAAGTTTTATTAGATCATTAAAATAGAATTTACGATGCAAAAGTGGCTTTTTTCCTTAAAAAAATTGTTTTTGACTTTAAGCCAAATTACAGCAGCGCCATAGCGGGTTTAATGTGAATTACAATTCAATTAATTGTTATTTAATTTGATTTTAATTTGAAAACGTGAAAAAATCTTGATTTTAATAAGGTAAATTAAAAGTAGATTAAAGATAAACAAAAAAAGATAAATTGGTAATTTGTGGGTGTCAATTTTAATTTGGCGCGCAAACCGTGCAGAAATAATATCTCAAAATGGCCTCCCATCTTGATGATGAAATACTTTTTTTTTCTCAACCCCTTTTTTTATCTAAACACACTTAACCCTATCTCCGAGTTAAATGGCTCGAACTATGAGCTTACCTAATTACCGGAAGACTAGGCTATAAATCGAGAATAGTTGCGCCATCTGGTGGCAGGTGTTTGAAGTTTGGAGTGAAGTTTGGGGGAATTAAGTGAAATTAAAGGTTCGATGGATAAGTCTAAGTGGATTATAATTTGTTTTTAGTTTGTAGGGGGTTTGTATTAAAATGGAGCCGTGTTTGGGGGTAAATCATTTGAATTATGCATGAATTTGATTGGATGTGAATTTAATAGTGAAAGGGAAGCTTAATCAAATTCCAAGTCGACACCTGTCACTTCTATTCATTTATTTCTCATTTTCCATTTCTCATTTTTCACTTTTTTTTTTTTTTTTAAATAATTTTTTTTTTGTTTTTTGGGAGTTCTTCGATAATCCAATTTGGTCGAGTTGGAGTTTTTCGTTTCTGTTTTTGATATTTTTCTCGTGTGAATGAGTGTTTTGCACTGTCGAATGTGTTGTGTAAAGGCTGGGTTTTGGCTCGATTGTAATTTGATTACGTATGGAAACATGCGCCAATGTTTTTCAATATGTGGAAATGGAAAATTTCTGAAAAATAAAAAATAGAAATTTATTTTTTAAATTTTTTTTTTGTTTTTGAATTATTTATGATGATGATTTTGGTTTTAAATTTGATTTCATTTTTAATATTTTCTTTGGGAAATTTTTTTGAATTTTAAAGTTGACCAATTCGAGGTTTACAAATTGGATTTCAAAGTCACTGAGAAAAATGAATCTGAAATTTTTCAGCTTTTTTGAACTTTTTCATTTTCCAAAAGTTTTTACATTTCTCAATAAATTTTACAGAAATTTTTTTATAAATTTTTTTTTAACTCGATTTAAATCGAGTCAATACCCAACCATCAACGTGACAACTGAGCATGCGCATCACTTTAATTTAATTTCACGTAACTGAATTTAGCGATTTCCATCAAAACCAATTCCCATCCCTTAATTTATTAACGAAGTAATAATGACGTCACCCAACCAAACCCACTTAAAAAATATTTACAAATTTCTACTCCAGAGGGCGCCGCACCAAATTTCCACCGAGAAGATGAAGAAAAATGGGTTCGCGTTGCCGATCAAGTCAAGTCGTAGACTTAATTAAAAACGGGAAAGTGACGTATTTGGAATGCGTTCGAATAGATTAAAAGACAGTCGAAAACAAAATAAGAACTACACATCGATTACATATGACCGCAATGAATAGCGAGTGACCATCTGTTTCCAAATGTAATTTGCCATTCCCAGCCCCTAATTTATGACCTCGACATACTCGTACTCTCTAATAGTGTCCATTAAACTCGACATTATTCGCATAACATTTTTAAAAGTTCATTTAACTTATTAATTTCTATTTATAATAATTTTTGTTTATTTTCAATGTTAAATTGCATTTCTCAGCTCCCGCTGAGCCCACATTTGTTTTATGAATAATCGTAGGCTAATTATTATGCTAATTATTCCGGTTTTTAGAAATTTTGACATTTTTAGTCGTAATTTATTTGTTTCGGCCACAACAGAAGTCGGGGTCGTAAAGTGGCAACGAGAGGGTTTTATGCGATACTCTTAAGAAAGTCTAAATGTGGCAAGTGGTGAGTTTGAGCGCTTTTGTGCTTTTTACATGACTTACGAGCGACCGTGGACCCGCTTCGTAAGTGCAACTCAATGTCAGCGAAAATAAGTGAGAAAAAAACGTGACCGATTCGAGAATTCGCGAGATTTTGATTGATGGCGTTTTACAATTTTTATTTTTAAATTTAAAAAAAAAAATATTTTAATTAAGGTTAAATAAATTTAAAAAAAAAATATTTTTGTATGTTTTTATTAATTTTATAGAGAATATATCATGTTTTTATATGGCCCCAAATTGAATTTCTGACCTTTAGTATTATTAGACAAAAAAATTAAAATAAATTTATTATACGTAAAATTCAAATTGAAACATAATTTGATAATAAATTTCAAAACTTAGAATATTAACTCGTTGTTAGTAATTTATAGCTTTAATAATACTAATAATAAAAGTCCATTCACATCACAGTATAGTCATCTTCAGCAAAAAAAAATTAAACCGGAATCGCGGCGCCATAAGATTTAGGGCTTATCGAATATCATCGAAGAAAAATCCATACAAAAAACCCATAGCGAATCTATCGATTGATAAAACCAGAAAAAAATCGATGTTTATTCGATTTACTCGAACCAGAGATTCGTAGCACCTTATAAATCATAAGTGGGGCTGTGAATTTTGTATTTCGTCTCTACTTATAATTTATAACCCGAGTGTTTTGCACGTGACGACTATAAAATCATCTCATTCTCCGCAAACTCTCGCCATGTGTCTAAAGTTGTAAAAATTTCACGATTTGAGCTGTTAATTTCGCGGAATAATTTGGAAAGTTTTGAAAATTAAAAATTAAAAAAAAATAATAAAAGGAGAGAAGAGAACGATGAATTTTATTTGATATGCGGTGGATCTAAAGCCTTTCGGCGTTTCTTATGAATAGTAAATAGGCTCGAGAATTTGTATGGGTATAAATATTCAAAAAATTTAGCATTAAATAATTTTTTTTTTCTTTTTTTAAATGTGTTTATTGTGTTCGCTTGCAGGCGTGTCATTGTTTCCGGTGTAATTTAAAATAGGAATATATTTTTAAGCTTAATTTCCGATTGGGTTTAATTTGTTTTGACAGTCGTTTGTGAAATTTAAAAATTATAAAAATAAAATTTACAAAAAAAAAATTTAATCGGTTATGGTCCTAATTGAGCATAATTAGACTGAACTTATAGGTTACGTTAAGTTTTTTATTTTTGACCGATTTCGATTTTTTTTTTTTTTTGTTTACATTTTTCCCGGAAATTTTTTTTTTAAATTTTACAATCAACAAGAAAAATCTTTAATTTGATTTTAAACTCAATGGCCGATATTATTTGAATATGATGTTAAAAAATCCTTGTCGACACGTTCCGGTGCTTACAATTCGAAATTAAACACAAGGAATTACATAATCCTCTATTTGATCAACTGTCAACCGATAAAATCAGCGAGAGGAACAGTGGAAATAGGGAGCGTCGTCTTTATGACTGGCGCTACAGTGTAAACCTTCTACCCCGGGCTATGCAATAATCCAACCTTGAGTTTTAAATTTCGGGTATCCTAAATTCCCCCACAATTCGACATTACCCCCACAAAAAAACCTGAATTTTTCTTATATAAATTCATCAAAGGTTGATTTCACCTTGGATATATAGAAAAAGAGGAAAAATGTTTGCAAGTTGTATTAGGCGGGGCCTAAAGTGCGGTTGTACACTGCAGACCCCCGAAGGCTGGAAAATAAATACAACATGTCATTATTTTAGCTCCAATTGCACCTTGAACCCCCCCTTGAGACAAGCAGTGAACTCTTCACGAAATGTTTGAGAAGCACAATTTTTGAGGACAAACGAACAACGTTGAAAAAGTTGTTGCAAATTGACTACTGACCACAAGGTCAGCACCGATGCACTCGTATTACTCGTCTTTAACAAGATGCAACGACGACGTGTGGCTAATACGTTCGTGTGTAAACAAAAACAGTGGTGGAAAGTATGTTGGGTTTACGGTGACCAATACAAAGTGTACAGGCAAATGTACGCTCGCAAACAGACAATCGCGTGCCAGACTACGGTCACTATGCGTAAAATCGATACCGAATCGATTACTAATCGGTCAGTAGAAATTCGATTTTTTTTTTAAAAAAAAAATGATTTAATGCAAGGAATTTTGAATTTTGGGTGTGCGGAGTCAAAATACGATTTATTTCGCTATAAATTCGGATTAAGCAGATGTGACCGCCATTTTTTTTGGGGGGGGGGGGGGGGGAGGG
>JAQFZU010001338.1:0-14129 GCA_034696185.1 Henia vesuviana | reverse complement strand
AATAATGTAACTGCATAACAAGGAATATATATATCCAATGCAATAACAATGTACAATTTTAATTTATTTTGTAATCATCGTTTAATCACAAGTATACATATGTTAAAGAAGACACTAGTGTTTTGCAATAAAAATTAAATCTTAAAAGCCTTTCTATCAATTATTTTCATCCGTTTTAGAAAGTTTTTTTTTTAATATTAGTTTACTGAATAAACATTACAGAATTAAAGCTTACACTAAGCTTCATTAATATGGTGGCATTTTAATGAAAATGCGTGAATTAGAAAATATTGCATTATTTATTTATTGTTGCACCCTTTGCCATACAGTATTCCCTGTGTATTCTGAGGCACCAAGCGGTGATCCGCCACTGTTTACAGCGTAAAGAAAGAAATTAATTAAACAGATGCCGTAATACGAGTAGCACTCTCACTTTTAACCAATTATAGCTATTATTCCAATCATGTGACCTTCTTGGCACGCTAAACTCTATATCTACAAAATATTAAAATGGAAATACAATTAAAACACATAAAGCCGACTGTTAATTGCCTAGGTTAGACTTGTATTAAGATTTAATATGGATCCAAAACTTGAAAACCTCCTGATTCAAAATAGATGCAAAAGAATAAATGAAATATTCAGTCTTTCCTATCCCTCACTTAACATTCACTACTTGAAAATAATGCAATCACTCAAAATGTATAATTTGATTCTTTATATATATTTTAGTAACGTAAGTTAGATACATCTAAAATTAGCCCACATTTTCTGTGGCACTAAATAATTTATTTCTCTTCCAATTAAATAATGCTTTACGAATATCAACATTCGCCAACATCGGAAAATAATTTTTAATTGCATCTTCCAACTCGTTATCATTTCCGAGATGAACCATTTCAATTCCTATCCCTTTCTTCCACTTCTTTAAATCGTAGTCACAAATACTAAGCGCTTCGTTTTCTGGATAAATTGAGATCTTCAGCCCAAGTAGAAACCACGAACCATAACCCGGTACTGTATATATCGGTTCCTGATATGGGACAAGAAAATCCTTAGTGCGAGGAATTTCTTCGAAGTGATAAAACGACTGCCATCCTTCTTCTACTTCACCGGGTAATGTACCAGTAAACTTATTCGGATCAACTTTGTGCAATCGAGCTATAGTTCCATCTTTTATTTTCATAAATTTATATTCCAGAAATGCGTGCGTATAAAACTGCGGCAACAAATGTAAAGGTATGGGCTCAAATGTTGGAAAACCTGCAGCAAAATCAATGAAATAACGTTCCTCCGACGACGAAACTTCTTTGACAATGCAAGCAGAATGTGAAAAGAGTTTCCCGTTAACTGTATTCGAAATATGACATCCAATTAAAAATGCTTCATAGCCCATAGCTTCAAACAGTTGTTGAGCAAAATTAGCACCAGAATAGCAAACTCCGCCTACTTTTGAAAAATATGCGTCTCGAACATCTTCAGCGGTTGGTAAATGTCGTTCACTCGGGTCCGTAGCCAACATTGTCAAATTCTAGGATAATAAAAAAATGTTTTTAGAAAAGATTTCATTATTTTTTTCACTCGCATATTTACCTGAAATGGGATGTTTTGTAAAACCTTCAAACACACTTCCCTCATTAATTCCACCTTATTAAACTTTAGTTTAGTTTCCACTCCATTTATGCTTAAAACATTTTCCAAAAATTCAATTGCATCCGATTTCAACATTTTCCCGACTTTAAATATAATTCAATACGATATTATATACTAATTTTTAAAATTTTCGGTGTTTAGCTTAGCCAATTAACGACAGCTGTTAACTTTTCCATAAAATGGCGGATTATGTGACCTCGTTTTCCTGGTCTTTAACCGTATGTTATCGTGGAATGCTAAAATCTTAGATAAAATTCCTTCGATAGGATTTATGTTTTGAAATAAAGATAATATAAAAGCGATTATTTATTTACATAAAATTATGCCACCAAATTTATTACTTCCGTATTACATCTTACGTTATGATTTCACATTATCAATTTAAAAGCAAAAACAGATTCAACATTATATTGCATTTAGTTGTGTATATAACACATAAAAATACATATTCCAAATAACTATTATTCTCACGTTTAATTTTCTTTTTATATAATCGATTTGTCATTGCTTTTTAGGTCCCTGAGCATTTTTTTCATCGTCATTACACACAATTAAATTTTTATTATTTGGTTTAGTGGTTGATCAACGACAATATAAACATTTGTGAAAACTGAAATTTCTGTAATATTAATAATAGTGGTTTAGGGACATAATGCTAAGATTACAAACTGACTTAGAAAACAAAATAAAATTTTTTAAAAAAATTTAAAAAGCACCGCAGTTAGGATATGAACATTATTTTACTAAAAATTTAAAAAGTATATAATATAGAGATCTTATTTTAATGCCACACAATTCAAAATTATTTCTTTCGCTACATAAATAATCCAAAAAATTTTCATCAATAAAAAAATTAGCAAAAAAAAAAAAACAAAAAAACATACGAAATCGATGTCACAGTTATAATCTCAAATCACAAATTAGATCTAAAAAAATTTCTATTAATACGAAAGATAAAGTGCAAACTTAGTTACAACAAGTAACCAAATTAGTCATAATATTTCAAACAAAAACATTACTCACACAAAAATTCCAATGTCTGTCGATTACACTATTATTTGTTTCACGTGTACTCATAAACATCTTCAATATTCACTTTATCAGGTTCCAACTGGTTTTGATCCCCAATTGCTGAATTACGATGCCTAAGTTCTGACGTTTCATTTGTATATAATAAGTCTTGATTAATTTCTTTAGAAGGTTTATTCCATTCTGATGTTATAAGGTCTTGTTCAATACCTATTGGTTGTTTAATTGCTTCACTCGTCGACTCATTCTTCTTTATGGCAGTTGCACTCGTTGTTGTTTTTGGCGGAGGAGGAAGAACAAATGGCAAAATAAAAATGCAAAATCCCATAATAACGTGTCCAAAAAAATATAAGTGTCTGAAAAATTAAAATAAATATTTGATTGTGCTATATAATAAAGAAAAATATTCATTTTTTTTGTGTCGTTAGCAGAAAATAAAACAATTAATCATTCTTAAAAAAAAATTGATAAATTACTTGTAAACTAATATCGATGGCCAAAATTCCAAAATCACAAAGGGGAAAACTAAATAACTTATAAGCAGCCTAGTCACTATTGTCGTTATAACATCATACGTCCGTTTCCAGAATTCAGTTTTTTGAAAAAGTGGTCTGATAGATCGTCTCACCTAAATTTTCATATTTTATATTAACGTTTAAAGAAAAATATTTCGAAATTACCGATCGAGCTGCCAACGTTGATAAAGCACCTGTTAAAAATGTTACGTAATAACCTGGGTAGAATCCATGCCAAATAGCAGACAAACAATAGGTCAAAAGAGTTTTTTGGAATGGAGCACGATTGTACGCGACTTGCCGCAGCCACACCATGGTACTTTTGTTCCAATTCTCTAATGTTTCTTTAAAACTTGGAGCACTCTATTATATTAATTTTTTTTTAAAAATTTTAATAATCTTTCTAAAAAATAAAAAATAATTCATCAAATCTACCTCGAACTTCATTACATTAACATTCGAAAATGCATCCCATTTCGGCGTACCATCCTTATTGTACCCACTGAAACCTAAACCAGACGCATTGCACACTGCATCAGCTAAATTTAAAAAAAAAAGCAATGAATAAGTTTAATTTATTGTCGTTACTGAGCAATTACCTAGAGTCCACGCATGATAATACTTAAATCGTACACACGATGTTGAAATTAATATGTAGAAAACTTTTTTGTAAAATGGAGTGTTTAATAGGAAATCTGCTTCTATAATATTAAAAAAGGAATTCAAAAGTTGATTTTATCAAGTCGCATTCAATCATTTCTTAAAATTGTTTATTCTTTCGGAAAAAATAAAAATTTATTCTTAAAAATCGTTTTTCAGGCGCATAAATTAAACATGAAAAATACATAACTGAATAAATAAACTCAATGTTTTATATCGATTTAAAATTTTATATCTCTCGCACATTTTTACCTGTTATCCTAGATACGTAGAAAACTGGCGTAATATTGAGTAGCATGACAGCAAATAATATGCTAGCTGTCGTTTTTTTAAAAACAGCTGCCTATAATTTAAAAATAAAAATAGATTTTTATAATTAATTTTTCTTATTTAAATTTATTGAATTCACCGCAGCTGAAGGTTCTTTACTATTCTTAAAATCTGCTGTTCCACCATATACCGTGTTAAGGCCCTGTAATTTAATTGATTAATCCTAATAATCATTAAATAATTTAAATTATCTTACATTTGTATCTGATGCCGCTTTAATAAAATGTTTGCCTTCAATGAAATCTCTATAATCCGTGTAGAATATTACAGGCCCACACATCAAAACGTGAAAGCCATAAATAAAACTAAAAAATTCTACTGGTGATGGAAACCTCCTGCAAAGTTATTTAAAGATAAATAAAATCTCAATAATGAGTTTTAAAAAGGTCAACATTTTCTCATAAATTGTCATAATTATTAAATTACCTAATTGCAAATCTCTTCTGATCAGTTGAAAGAGATTTGTCATCTCTTGCTAAACCATCGTGTAAACTGAAGGCTAAACTGGTTACTTTTTGTGTTATGAGCATCATTGGTCTGAAATTTAGTTGGAATTGGTAAGATTTAGAAATATTAAAAAAATTAATAATTTGACAAAAAGGATTTTGATTTTGAAGTAAACAAATTTTATTTTAAAACCAAAAATGAGGTGAAAATTGATGCGATCTCATATTAAACTCGCAAATATAAAAAGGAAAAGATTCAATGCCTTTTGCGATATTATGTTGATGTTTTGTGTTTTGAATATCAAATATATGCAAACGAAGATTACTCAACAAAATGTTCGTTAAAAAAAATGTATACATTGAACCCCCGATTTGTCAAAAAAAATTGAACAAATCCAAGTCCAAATTAAGGCTTATGAATTTGTGGTCTGAACCTGAGATCAAATTTCGAATGACATAACACAGGAAGTACAATGTTAGCTCATACCTAAATTCATCATGCATGAGCTAACATTAAATTATGTCACCAGATTTTGCTTGCAAATTTAAATTTCATAGAAAATTAAAGTAGTAATTATAAAATAATAAATCTAAAATATTACACAATGCAAAAAGTACAGATAAATAAAGAGATTCTCTATGACTCAAATTACGTAATTTACCCAGTGATATCTAAAACATAGGATCCGTAGCTGTAAATTTGCCTCATCAAATGAACAAACGATAAATATCCCAATGCAATTACTAAGATTATCCTAGCAACAACAAAAAAATAATAATAATAAAATCAATAATTCCAAATATTCCACGCATTACTCAATTACCTCTGAAATATTTGAGGACTCGTCAATGTGAGAATTACATAAGATATGACTGGGAAAGCAAATATATGAAAAACATGCCTGCAAAATAGTACCAATAAATTTAATGTTTTTTATAAATAGCATATTTCGAAAAATACCTTCCATGACAAAAATATACGAGGACAATTCCTACAATTGCAGAAAATAAATGCCTTGCAGTTGCACTCACTTTATTATGGTGAAGATATTTTCTCAATACGAATGAGCTTATCAGAGCTGCTATCTGGCTCATTACAAAATTGACCTATTGAAAATAAAATATTTACATTACAAACTCATTTTTATTAATGACATTGATTAAATTGAAATTCAAAGTCTAGAGGGTAAAAGTTGATAGATCTTCAATTACAATACTGAATTTTGGTTATTGATAGATGTTTATCAATGGCGTCTTGCATTAAAATGGTCAAAATACTTATTTATTAATAATGTTATCTTCACTTAAAAGCCTTCGAGAGAGATCCAAACAATGAAAAAGTGATTTTTCTATTTATTTTTTTCTTTTCATTTTATTCATTGTAAAAATAAATGTTTCTCACAAATTTAAGCATCATTGATTATATGTTTTCAATAGCATTTGTTATTACCACTTTACAATTAAAATTGGCATTGATTTCTTTAATATTTTCAATTAAATAAATCACGGTCAATATAATGATAATAATACTAAGGAAACAGATGCGCATACCTCTGTCATTCAACTAATTTTCGAAATGGTCTGCGTGCCACGCCTCAGTTACAACACATTCCTTTAAAAGATAAGATTTAAAATGTTGCTTACCTGATCAAGCTTTAATCCTGTGAGTTCGGAGAACCACAAGAATTTTCGGGAGCCGTCATAGTAAGAATAGTCTGTCGCCATTTTGAAATTATTCGCAATTTAACTACCGGAAGTTCTTTTTTTTTAGTTAAGACATAGAAACGCTTTAAAACGATCGTTTAGCTTTCTCTATTGTTGATATGTGCTACGAGCCTCTTTACGCCTTTCTAACTGGTTGAGTAATCGAAATGAATATGCA
Organism: Henia vesuviana; assembly: GCA_034696185.1. NCBI lineage: Eukaryota > Metazoa > Arthropoda > Chilopoda > Geophilomorpha > Dignathodontidae > Henia > Henia vesuviana. Next base: position 7,614 of record JAQFZU010001338.1, on the reverse strand, counting down.
TTATAAGGGGAATCACATCTCAATGACTCAAAATAATGGCACGTGTTTTGAAGTGAGCCTCTATCGAAATGCCAAGTAACCAATCAGCTATAGGATCCGCCTTCGACTTAGCTGTCAACTTTGGAATATGATATCACACGAAAACTGATATCTTTTTTGGGAAAAAAATTTGATTAAATCTGAAATATGAAATGATAAATTTCTTTTTGTAATCGAGTACTTTTTGTCTGTGAAAATTTTTTTTTTTAGTTTTTTTTTTTCAGGTGATTTTTATGATATTTTTTATTATTTATCTTTTCAAAAGAAATTTAAAAATAATTTAATAGAAACAACTCACAATTGTATTTAATGTGAATAACCAATGAATTATTTTATGAATAAAACAAAGGCCAAACAAAAAAAATCTGACATACATTCTTGCATTTTTATTCATAAGTATGGATATTTCACAGATGAAAATCAAATTAAAATATTTCAATTCTCTTTTTCAAGGATAGATTTTGATGTTAGGTTGTTGATAAGTAATTAATAATAAAAAAAACAATAAAAACAGTGATAAGGTTGGAGATTTATTTTTATTATCTTCAAATTCAAGATTTTTAAAACAAAAGGAATAAGTAATAGCAACCATATTTTGTTCTTTCGAGTTAAACTTATAATCAATTGTTCATAAAATCAAAAATGTCATTAAAGCTGGAATTATAAAAACTGAGTCGTCTTTTTTTAAGCAAAAATCAATTATACTTAAAATTCGTAACTAAAAATTCTTTTAAACAACAATTAACGGAGATTTATATCACAAGTTGAAGAATAAGTTAATAGTGAATTTTACAACTCACCATTGACTATTTGCACATTTCGTTTTTTAAGAGTCATTGCTTCTGATACATCAAATTTATCAGTTGTATTATTTGGCATTTGTGAAACTGCTGTAAATGTAGTTGCAAGTTTTCGTGAAGAATCGTCTTCCTGTTTCAGAGATCTGAGGTATTCAAAGACCTTTTGTTCAGGTAATTGCAATTCGTTTTCGTTAATTGGACTACTGTCTTTTCTATCGTAAGTTCCCTGCCAGTTAAACAAAAAAACACATTCAATAAACAAAATTCATATATACTTATATAATTTTACCTTGAAACGTTTAATCCAAATCGCACAAACAAATACGCAAAGTACACTGATCACAAACTAAAACAATTAAAAATTCTAATTTAATTCATATTGCTATTGTGTTAATTTCATTACCTGAATAAATAGCCATATTACAATATTAAATATCTCGGTTTGAGCAAATAAAGAAGAACCAAATTTAATACAGATAATTGCTTCAATAAATGTTATGGCACTAAAATAAATAATTAATTAAAAATTTAATAAAAAAATTTAAAAATTCAAATTTTTACCCGAACACCCAACACTGAGTTCCAACTCTTTTGCATCGTGTATCGGTAACATAAACGTAATACTGTCTTAACGATGGGGAGACTATTACTCCAACTAATAATAACCGCCCCACGCAAATCGGGTGTTCGGAAGGAACTTCAAAAATATGTTTAAGAAAGAATGTGTTCAATTCGCATACCTTAAATAATAAAAAAAAATATTAAAAACCATAATTTCATAAAAAATAAGATTTTTCCCAGACCTGCCAAATAATAACTAATTCGCAGACAGCAAAAAACCTCATGTATGTCGAATTTGGATCCAACCATCGCACATGTGTCCAACTGGATGGAGTAAATTGCATTACGGCTCTTTGGATTTTCCCTGTAGTTGATTGTATATCTCTTAAGATAAAATTTCAAATTAAAATTTTGAAATAAATAAATTAAAAAATTGATATTATACTTTATACTTTCCCACTTGTACGATCGCATTTCGAGTTTTTCGCATATAAACATGCCGAACCAAATGCCCAATCCGTTACAGAGAAGAATATCTAACAATACAGCATCCCACCAACATTCGACGAAATTTGGCAACAGATGAGCAAATGCAACCTAAACATGTACAAAAATAGAATAAGTAAATTGGCATTATGTTTGTTCTGTTATATAATTATTCAATACCTCTGTTATTTCCCACATGACACTGATTGTCCAACAAATTCCGTAATGGCGTACAAGGATGGCTTTCATAGCCCACCCAAAAAAATGACCAAAGGCAAACACATCCATGTGACTCCACAGTCGTTCCAAAGTCACATTAGAACAATTAACTCCATACTCCTTGAAAGAAATTTAAAATTTTATTCTTTTCAATAATCTGAAATAATATAATACTTTTTCCATGTCGATGTGATAATCTCTTAAGTCTGGATAAAACCAATACATAATTGATTTGACACTTTTCAAATCTTGGAATAATATAAATAACAATAGCATTGTATATAATACACTCAATCCTAAAAAAAAAATATAAAAAAATATATTTTTTAAAATTTAATTTATTTTATAATTTTACCAAATACTATCCTCCATACTGCTGGATGAGGTCTCGTAAATGGACCTAAAAATGACAATAAAACAATAAAAAAGATTTAATCTCGTTCCATTTATCTCAATCTATTATTTTTTAGCTAAAAATAAAATTATTTTTTTGATTACCGTTTGGGAATGCTAAAACACTAACAATAAGGAAAAAGAAAACCATACAACAAAGACCCGTCCATATGTTATCTTCAAAGCTTGCTGTGTCATTTCTGAAAATAATGGGATTAATTAAAATATAAAAAAATTTCCAGGTGCAGATTTAAAATCGAAGTTTTTCCTTTTAGCTTTACGCCTGATTCGTACCGAGTAAAAGCGGAATATAATAATAAGAGTATTGACAATATCAGTAGTGTTATGGTATGAGGTCTGTAGAAAAATTCTAATGATATATCGTCAACTGGTCTTTCGTTTATCGTTTGGAAATGGTCACTAATATCAGAACCGCGACTCACGGTACGAGTCCTTGCGGCCATGATGTTACGCGCCTCCTGGAACAGTCGTCTGCTGCAATAATCTGCTATTGTAGACTCGCATTCGTAATAAATGATATTATTACTCTAGCCTTGAGTCGCAATTAAATAGCTACTGATTTAAATGAAAATATTTAATTTTTATAAATTTTATTTGTAAAATTAAAAACAGAAATGACTTAATTATATTAAATTTTAGACCAATTGGTATAATTAGTTGCATAGTAACGTGGCTGCTGAAAATGCCTTTTAAAATTTTACAAATGGTTAGATATTATTTAAGATGTTCATATTTATTAACTTCTCGTGGAATAAGATCTCAATCACGGTAATTCTAAAAAAATTGTGAAATTATAATATTAATAATTTATGTTGTTGCAGAGACACAAAACTTGATTATGAATATTTCAAAGCATTAAAAAGTTCACTTTCACCCAGCATACGGTTTACAGAAGTTGAAGAGAAAGAATTAAAACATTTTCCCACACAGTCTTCTTCAACACATATTGTAGACAGTGCTTTGAAGAAATTAAATAAAACGGATAAAGAAGAAAATCTTTTAACACAGTCACAAGAAGCAGACGATACTTTACTCAAAACACAAAAAATTGTTTCATCTTTCGTAAAGAATGAAACAACAGATTCAAGTGTTAAGGAAAGTAAAGAAAACCCAATTGGATCGACACCTGACGAAGAAGCGGAAGGTGATCAAGTTAAAATTAATCAATTCACCAAAAACGCCGGAGACACTACAATTACGAAATCTGTTGCAATTGAAATCCCTAAACCTGAGAAAAGGACTTCAAAACCAATTGCACTAAAAATTAATATCGTCGAACACGCCAAGTATTCTCAAGTGCTTCAAGAGTTTGTTAATCTTGGCGTGGATTTGAGCCATTGGCAAAACCAAAGTTCTATTCAGGAAATGATATTGAGCAAAGATTTCAATCGGGATATTAAACCTCATATTGATTTTTTAATTCTCAATGGACTTCCAAGCAATAAACTTGGAAATTTTTTTACTAAAAATCCATATATTTTATTATTTACAATCGATAATCTAAAAAGACGAATTGATTTTTATAAATCGAAGAATATTTCTGCAGAAATGATCTCTCAGATGATGACTAAAGCAGTTTATATTTTGAATGTCAAAACGAATGTGGTTAACAAACGATTTGAATATTATAAAAACCTACTGAATTTAACGGATCATGAAATTCAAGATGTTATTATACGTCAACCGAAATTAATTACTTTCGATTTAAAAAAAATTCAAGTAATTTTATTATTGAATTAATTTTTCGAATTAATTTTGACTTTTTCACTTTCAGGCCACTCACGAAGCAATTGTTGATGAACTTCATATTAAAAACGACGAATTGAAATCGATGTTTTTAAATAAACCAAAATTATGGCTCACTGGTAAACACTCATTTAAATAATTTAATACGATTGATTAATGGACATCGTTTTGTTTAGACGGCGAATCGATTAGAAAAAAAATTGACTACGTGTGCAATGAAATGAGTATTTCTCGAGCAGATATCTCGCGTTGTCCCGAAATTTTGTTACGACCGAGATTTATGATCAAACAACGACACCTTTTTCTTCAAATTATTAATCGAGCGAATTACGATTGGCCGAGTGAAAATAGTATCGCGTTAAAAGATTTTATTTGGTCTTCTGATGAAGAATTTTGCAAAAATGTTGCTCAAACATCCCTTAAGAAATTCAAAAAATTTTTGAAAACTTTACATATGAATAATTAAAAACATTAAAGAATGTTTTGTACGTATTTTGTTTATTTTCTGTTGTTTACATTTAACATCCGCTCGTGCGATCGGTAGCGCCTTTAGTTGAAGTAATTATCACTAGTGGCGCAAAAGTCAAATACTGAGGCACTGAACGACATTGTTTTGTTTACTATGGCAAAAAATATATCGGAAATCTTTCAATCGTACCAGGAGTACATAAATGCGGAACAAGATTTGCGCGAAGAGATCAGATTAGTGGTACGTGAATTAGAACACATTTCACGTGAAATACTCGCAGTAATTCAAATCATCCATCAAGACCAAGGCCCGACTCAACTGCCAAGTCTGTGCGCACAAGCACACCAGTTGTTCGACAAAGCCAAAGACAAATATAAACAATTAAGTGATAAAATTCCAAAGGAACAATACTATCGCTTCCATGATCACTGGCGATTTGCCAATCAACGTTTTGTTTTTCTCGTCGCAACCATCATTTACCTTGAACACGAACGGTTGGTAACGCGCGAAGAAATCGCTGATATTTTGGGTTTAAACGTGCGATCCGAAGATGGTTTTCATCTCGAATTGGACGATTATCTCATGGGTTTGCTTTCGTTGGCGAGCGAATTGTCTAGATTCACAGTTAACAGTGTGACATCGGGAGATTACGCGCGACCGTTGCGAATCTCGAAGTTCATGAACGAATTGAGCGCTGGATTTCGATTACTTAATTTGAAAAATGACGGATTGAGAAAAAAATACGATTCGTTGAAATACGAGATTAAAAAAGTCGAAGAAGTTGTTTACGATTTGTCGATACGTGGATTAAAACCGAAAGACGATGCAGGGGATGTGGAAGAAGCGAAAGAAATGTAAATTTATAATTGTAACAGTTTACGAAAATAAATTCGGAAAATCTTTTTATTGTTTGAATTGTTATTTTATACCACTTCGGCGCTTGTGAAACGCATTTCGAAAGAAAAATTCCATTAACCAATAGGAATTTTATAGTATAAAAATGGCGGTTTCCATAGACGGTATAATTTAAACCGCTCTCATAGACAAAATTAATTAAACACCCGAGATGCATTCATTAAGGATACTTATACGTCGTCCTAAGCATTTTAGCTTTGAAAGGTTTTATTGCGTAAATGCTCCTCAATCGTCACAAGAAATCGAGTAAGAGATATTTTGAAATTTTAATTTAATTTTTTTTAAAAATTTTTTTTATTTTTTTAAAGAAATACAAACTCGAAGATTAACGACACAAATAAAAACGGTACAACACCAGCAAATAATGGCGAATTACGACGGTACGAATCATTTAAATCTCACGTTGCAACAAAGATATTAAAAGATTCGTTGAAGAAATTAAAAGTCGAAGTAATTGAAAATGAAGCAGAAAATAATTTGTCGATTACCGATAGTCTATTGCGGGAGAAACACTTAACACAACAAAAAGCAACAGGAACATCAATTGCCGACGAGGATAAACAATCCATTGAATTAACAACCACCAAGAAAAAAGGCCAAGTTCCCGAATCGATTCTAAAGCCCAGTTTTAATTTCGCACCTTTCGTAAATCATTCGGAAACACTTCAAGAGCTTATCAAATTAGGAGTGGACTTATCTCATTGGGAAACAATAAAAGATGTTCCCGAAATGGTTCTTAGAATGGACTTTAATCGAGATTTTAAACCGTATATTCAATTTTTAGTCGATAAAGGTGTTCCAGTTAATATTTTGGGATATTATTTCTCTAAAAATCCATATATTTTAAAGGAAAGTCTCGAGAATCTTCAAATTCGAATTAATTACTTTGAATCGAAGAATTTTTCAAAAGATGCAATTAGTTACATGATTCAAAGAGCACCTTTCCTCTTAAACCAAAAGACTAAAACTATGGATGAGAAACTTGGTTTTTATCAGAAGGAATTGAAATTGACTGGCGATGAAATACGAAGTGCTATCGTGAGGCAACCGAAATTGCTTACGTGGGATTTTCTGCGAATTAAAGTATGGAAATTGAGTTGAGTTAATTATTTGGTTTTAATGTTTTTTTTTTAATATCTTGCAGCAAATGCATTATACGATGGAAAAGGAATTTGGATTTTCATTAAAGGAAAGGAAAAGTTTGTTTTTAGCCAGACCTAAACTTTGGCTTAAAAGTAATTAGTAATTGATTAATGCAATCTGAAATTTGCTTGTTTTTAATGACATGTTTGTTAGGTCGGTCTCAACTCCAGGAAAAATTTAATTACATTCATAATATAATGGCGATATCTCACGAGGAGATTGTACGTTTTCCACAAGTGTTAGGAAGTCGTTTGTTTCGGACAAAAGAAAGACATTTATATCTCGAGAGTATTAATCGAGCCCAATATGATCCAACGAAAGAAAATTATGTATCTTTGAAAGAACTTGTTGCGCATAACGACGAAGACTTTTGTATTAATGTAGCTAGAACTACAGTCACTCAATTTAATAAATTTTTAAAAACTATGTAATATTTGTTTAATAAATAGAATTATTATTTAAGTATTTGTTTGGTTACTGGTTACGTTACAAGATGGCTCTTCTTGTTGTATAGATACCTTCGTCATAATTTCTACCTATTACGAGGACTTTCTTATAACACAATGACGTAGATTCTAAAATCTAAAAGCAAAGTAAACTGCGAATTTATAGTACGAGTAGACGACGGGATTGTATTGGACATTTAAAATATATCAGATTTAACTATGTGGCGACAGCTAATACAAAATAGAAATATATTACGAAAATGCGTGAGTGAAACAGTATTAAACAAATTAAATATCAACAAAGCTTGATTTAGCAATAAGCTAGCATATTTATTAGAAATGACCAGCTGATAACTTTTTTAACCTAGAAAATAAA
>JAQFZU010001337.1:0-14133 GCA_034696185.1 Henia vesuviana | reverse complement strand
GCAACACATCCAAAACATCTTAAATGAGCGATTGTTGGTTTGGATCCCGTAAATGCTTCTTGTGGCGTAAGATCTTTGAGTCGCAGTGGAAGCGTGCTGGGCCCATAACCTATGATGAGGGTTAATGTTTTGAGGCCTAAACAAGGAACAAATCAACAAACATCCATTCGTTTGAATGTGACTACAATAGTAAGTATTTATTGTTATGTAACTATAGTTACTCATTACAATTTCAAAATCAAAGCGCAATAAATGAAACAAAGTGTAATGAACTTAAATTTAAACAAAGATAAAACTATCAGTGAGGTCGTGCGAACTCTGCGTGACAAAGGGTCATAAAAATGGGTCACATTATTTACAAGGGCAGATCACCACAAACGTTAGCAAATTTATTTTTTTCTTATGTTTTTTAAAAAAAAGCAAGATTTTTGTCATTTTTGAAAATAGTTGCGTGTCGACGAAAATGGTAGACGAAAATAAGAGTTTGCAAGTTTCACATTTAATAATATTTATTTTGTTTATATAAATGATTTAAACTTGATATCAAATTAGAGATATCGTAAATGAAATATTCAGTATATTTAAATGATCATGTGATTAACCACGACATTTTAATGACTCGTGCATAATATTTTTAAAATAATATCAAACTTTGATGAAATTGTCAAATATTGAAATTATAAGTTTAATCAATTACTTATCTATTACTAATATTAAGGTTAGGTCATTATTAAGTTGCCAAATTAATTAAATATCTTTGACTATTTGATGGGAAATAGCAGTAATTACGAACGAATAAATCGATTGTAAATGTAATTTTCACTTTATCCAATTGTATTGTGAATAACTTAAGAAAATAAAATTATTATTATTATTATTTTATTATCATCAAAAGATTTTAGTACAAACGTAGTTATTAAGATTTGATTAATTTACATAATTTACATATTTCTATCTAAAAATATATTATCTGTACACAAACAATAATCTAAAAACAATACGAAACTGTGACCTCCCAAAGCTGCCTTGGTTTTACTCATTTTAAATGTTTTAAAACCATTTTCTTTTTTTTTCTTTTTTACTCTTTTCGTCTATTTCGGCCTCCGTTTCGTCCAGATCTTTGTCTTCGTCTACGCATTTATTTTTTTCTTTTCCTTTCGCTTTTTTTAATTTCTCCTTTTTCTTCTTCTTTTCTTTCTTCACTCGAGAGTCGAGCAAATTCGACCAACTCGAACTTAGCAACGGACGCGAAGAGCTGCTGGCTACATATTGAACATAAAAAAAATTTAAATATGCAAATTTATATTAATTTAATAAACAATTTACCTTGTCGTAACGTCATTTGGGATCGAATGCTTTTATCTTCGACCGCTTCTCGCAGTCGATCCGAATCCATGCTGTCGATTATTTCGCTTCGTTGACGAACGACTTCCATCAATCTTTGAATGAGTTCCTCTTCTAATTCGCGATCTTGGCCGCTTTTGATCGTTTCTTTCGATGAAAAAAAATTAGTTAAAGACTTTTTGTTTAATTACGATTATTTCAGTTAATTAACCTGGTTTGCCCATCAAACATCGTATTTGATATTCCAATTCCGCATGTTCTTCTTCCAATCTCTGTTGTCTTCTTAAATACACCAATTCGGTTTGTCGTCTAAACATTGCGTTTTTCTCGTTCACCAATTCGAATAACTGCAAAACCAACTCGCTTTCTTCGCCATCGACCGTATCGTTTTCTGTTATTAAAAAGTAAATTAAAAAACGAATAGAATATAAATTCTCGAATTAACCTTGTAAATTTTCTTCTCTAATGGCTTTTTCTAACTCGACGCCCCTTTTTTCCATCTCCAATTGCTTTTCCTCGATATTCTTCAACTCTTTTAATATTTCTTCCATCGGCAACTTGGTAATCTGTCTTTTGGGTGGAAGTGGCACCGGTGGTGCCGGTTTCTTCTTTTTCCAATACCCGAAAGTCGTTTTCGCGGTTTCCCCCGGACTCGGTGACGACAAACATTCGTTTCCAGAGGGATCCGAACCGCTCGATTTGAGGGTGAGATTATCCATTTCCTTAATCGCTTTCTCGTCTATTTCGTTATCGGAACTCGGAGTAGCCATGCCGCGAGCCGAAATCACCGGCGGTGGTGGCGGTGCCGGAGATTTTTTCACCGTCCTCGGCGACGGCCCGTGACTTCGACCGGGCGAAGACACGAACGGCGGTCCCGGCGGTAAAGGCGCCTGTCTTTTCTTCCGATATCCCCTATTAAGACTCCCCGTGGGCGACAAGTCCAAACCGGAGTCGCGCGACGTTCGTCTTCCGGAGATGTCGGAACTCGAAGGCGAACGAAACGGCGAATATTTCAACCCCGAAGCTTTACCGATGCTGCTCGCGGGAGACGTGTCGGCCGAACACGAACCGCGATACACGAGGCCGAAATTTTTACCGATGCTGCCCGCCGGAGACACGTCCGTACTTTTGCTGTCGATATTTTGTCTCGGCAACGGAGTCGGTTTCTCGTCTTTTACGCTTTCGTCTTCCTCATCGTCGCTTCCGAACGGATTCGATCCCGGCGGAGCTTCCCGCTCTTCGCTCTTACTCGTTTCAACTTTCGTAATTTCGGAAACGACGTCTTCGTCCGAATCGAAAGGATTGAGCGATTTCTTGTCCTCGCACGACTCGAAACTCGCATTCTCGTCGTCGTCGTCAAACGGGTTGAGACCGTCCGGGTATTTGATTTCGGCGGTTAAATTCGCAGTGGATAACCTCGGAAGTGTCCTGAGAAACGCTGGCAATTCCGGTCTCGGTGGAGGGACTTTTTTGGGCGTCACGTTAATCGACTCCGGCTCCTCTTTCTCGTCCTTTTCGATCGTTTTATTCGTTTCTTCCAATTTCGATCGACCGGCCCTTTTTGTGGGCATCGGCGGCACGTCTCCGCCGGCTTCGGTCGAAGCTGACAATCGCTTTGGTTTTGGCGGGGGTCGGGGACTGCCTTCTCCGCCGCTCGTCACGTCTTCCGTGGTTCGGCTCTTGGCCGGACTGCGCGTGGACCGCGGAGACAAATCGATCGACGATCGTATCACGGGTAAATCGGTCATGACGACTCCAGTTCTGGACGGCAGCGACACGTCGGTCCGCATTTCCATCGATTTGCTTTGCCGTACGCTCGCTATCGGTTTCGTTTTGGGCGTTAGATCGGCGGCAACATCGTGCGTCGGCTTCGCACGTCTCAAACTGGGAACCGGACTCGCCGAGGGTGTTAGAAACACGTCGTCGTTTTCCTTCTGCTTTCGTTCGTCGACGTCGGTGGTCAACGACGCCCTTCTCCTCGGTCTCGGGCTCGGAATCGGAGTCGAATCGGCCTCTTCGGGCTTCGCCATGGGAGCCAAGCCCGGGAAACTTGAGAGAACCAGTAAATCGATCGGTTTTTCCATTTTCCCATCCGTTTCGTCTGATTTGGCACTTTTAACACTCTCGTATGTTTTCTCGTTTGCGCGAGAACACATGGAGTCGTTGAGAAAAACCATCCTCGCTTCTGCCACTGACGACGCCAGTTTTAAATCCCGTTGTTCCGAAGGTCGAAACTGTTTGAATTTCGGCAGTTGCCACGATTCGGTCGGCGAAGTCAATCTCGCGATGCGATTAGCTGCCATCGAAGCCACGGCCGCCTTCTCGGCCTCCTCTTCGTCAGGGCAACTGACGCATTCGTACAATCCGGGCTCGTTTCCTTCGGCGTAGGAACCCGGTTTCAACATCAATTTACACCGAGAGCATTTAAAACAAGTCCGATGATACAATTTATTATCGATTATGAGTCTTTCCAAAATATAAACTCGTTGTCGACACGATTGGCAGACGTCGTAGCGGCGAGGTGAGGACGAGAGTGGCGTCGACGACTAAAAAATAAATTTAAATATCAAATAAACGAACAAACGATTAACACGTGTTGGGGTAGGATTTTAAGGGAAACGTACCTTTGTTTTTTTCATTTTCTTTTAACACATTACTCCCTGAGTTATGGACTGGCCACTTATATCCTGGGAGGGAAATTGCAAGGTTGAGAGTATAAATAATACGGTATATCGGTTAAGTATTAGCAAAACGACACAATTGTTAGCAATAAATGCCAATACCAATGTTAGACATTTTGAATCGATGATGGGATCGGATTAATAAATAAATAAATGAATAAAATTTATTTTATTTTAAGATGTATCATGCAGTCGGAGAAGAAAATAAGAAAAATGTAGTCCATGCTGTCTCCTCGTCTCAAGATATAATTGTGACCCAGTCCATTGTAAAGGATAAACGAAACAGGTGCTAACAACTAGGGCTAATGACATGCGTAGAGAACGATTTTACTTATCGTTTGTTGGCAAATTCAACAAATAATGACGTAAATGTCGAAATCTTGATTAGTGAGTTAATAAAATTAAATAAATATTTTATTAAAATCATCACCTTCGAAGGTGGCGAGTCGGGCGATGCCGGGGATGGTGTTGTACTCGTGTCGCCGTTGTCCACTGCTCTCTTTTTTGGAGATACTTAAAAATAGAAAATTTTGATGAATATAACGGCTTAATTAATATATTTTTTTCTACTTACTCGTTCGATCGTAGCTTCGAAAACATTGATAAAACTGCGAAACGTACGTCATGATGCTCAATTTGTCCGGAACTTTGTATTTGACCATGTCCTCGGCATCTAAAAGCGCCGGAATACCCAAATGTTTTTCGGCCACGCTGAATGCCAATTGATTGTTTTCGAGCACGTTTTCTTTACTCAGCGATTCGAAATCTCTGTAAAGAATAAATGACTTTTGTTTGGATATTTAATTTTCAAGTTAATTACATTAATTCGGGATGAAAATGATGTATGAGTGCACAAAATGCGAGACCGTCTCTCCACGACGAGCTCATATTTTCCACGTTCACGTCTTTGTATCCGTCCGTGATCCGTTTGCACCAAACTTGGAGGGCCTTCGTTCCTCGCTTTTCTCCCATGTTTCGATTCTTCAAACTGGAAATAAATTTTAAAAAATTCAAAGGTGAATTGCCTACAATAACCTATACCGTGACCTAACGGAAGACATTTTTTCATAAATTCAAAAAATGCTCGAACCTTCTTCGCATTAACATCTTGTTTTCAATCAACACTCGTGAAATAGGTTAAAGTACCAGATGTTAAAGAATAAATTGATTAAATCTAGGCTCGAATGCATCAATTGTAACATGTTTCGGTAATTATTAAAAAATTCTAGACAATTACATGTTATTTGATAACCTCGAAATATGGTTCGGTCATCATAATAAATAGCATTGAAATGACATCACCGAACAAATTTCAATTACTATTTTAATCGTAAAATAATTAATTTGAATATAATGAACATGAAATTTGAGAAATGGCAAAATCCTCCAATGGACGAATGTCGAAAGACTTTTATTACTCAAGAAAAGAAAAAGACGAGTGTAATCGAAAACAAATTACTTCCTCAATAACTTGTAAATCATTGTCGAGATAATAAAAAGAAAAATTTAATTATTTCCCTTTATCAAATCAAATTACAAGATAAATTTTAAATTTAAATAAACATTTTCGTATACCTTTTCGTGATCGGAAAACAAGTTTTGTAAAAAATAACCAGTTATATTAATTATACATTAGTCGTAACCTAGAAATGCGCTAAGTAAAGTAGAGTAAATTTAGTGACCACCGACAACTTTGATATTTAGGTCGACGTGCGATCAATAACCAACGATTAACCTCTTTTGCACTCAATTTTGAATAAAGAAATAGAAAATCTCACCTTAGAATTGCGACATTCACTCGATAAAAGAAAAATGGATTTAATTCGTTTTATTTTACGAGTTGGAACAAGTGCGATTTTTATGGTTTTTCTACTGAATCGACCCACCTGAAAAATGTAAAATGTTAAATATTTAGAATAAAACGAGAAAATTTGGAAATACTTGCTGAGTAATTGATTATGATTTTTGTTGTTTTTCACAAGTTTGAAAAAAGTTTTTTGTTTTGCTCGATTGTAGCGATCCACGGAGCACTTGTATCAAAAGATGTGGAAAATTGATAATCAATTACTATTATTATTATTGTTTTAGAAAAACACGAAAATTTTAAATACCTACCGGATAACAACGCCTCTTCGGTCACTTTGCCCCATCTAAAACCGACGAATCTCAGTTAAATGTCAATGTCGAACCGGAAGTTGAATATTAAGCCCCGCATTTAAAAGTAAAATAAATTTAAATCAAATTAAAAAAGCAAAACGAATAATGAGAAAAACAAAAATCATTTTAAAATACCAACAATAATAAAACAAAGTACAAAATAAAATTAAAAAACTCCACTTTCAAAACATTAAACCCCGCACAAACTAGGACCGAAATCCGGATGTTCTAAAGCTTCGCTGCTTGGAGAAATTCCGCCAATTTTCTATCACAACTAAAAAAAACAAACAAACAACAAAAACACAAAACCAACTTAAATATCCACATCCTCGACTCCAAAAAACCTCGAAAGGAAAGGGGGAAAAAAGGAAAATGTCGGGAATAGCAATAGCGAGACTCGCGGAAGAAAGAAAAGCTTGGCGAAAAGATCACCCATTCGTAACAAGAAGATTTGAAAAGCAATTTAAAAACAAAAACTAAAATGATTAAAACCATTTTCAGGGTTTCGTCGCAAGACCGACAAAAAACACGGATGGAACGTTAAACTTAATGAACTGGGAATGCGCAATACCCGGCAAAAAAGGAGTATAAAATAAAATTTTATAAAATTTTATAAAATAAAAATAAAAATTTTGTACGTAAAAAATGAAAATTGCAGACAACATGGGACGGTGGGTTGTACAAATTACGAATGGTTTTCAAGGACGATTACCCTTCGTCACCACCAAAATGTAAATTCGAACCACCTTTGTTTCATCCCAACGTTTATCCATCGGGGACCGTTTGTTTATCACTTTTAGACGAAGACAAAGACTGGCGTCCGGCAATCACCATTAAACAAGTCTTAATTTATGCGAAAATCAATTTAATTAATTAATTTCAAATTTTAATTTTTAGATTTTGCTCGGAATTCAAGATTTACTCAACGATCCGAATATCAAAGATCCGGCACAAGCCGAAGCTTATACGATTTATTGGTAAATTTTTATTTTTTTTATTTTATTTTAATTTTATTTGAAATTAATTTTGCAGTCAAAATCGTTTGGAATACGAAAAACGCGTTCGAGCTCAAGCGAAACAAATGGCTCCTCAAGAATGACAATCAATTCAAACGGTTTGAAAAATAAAATTCAAATTGAAAAGGCACAAAATTTACTCATATTTAAAGTTTACTCCCATTTTTCTATTTTTTCATTCCAAATAGGAGTAAAAATTATAAAAATAATTAATTTATCCTTTAGAAAAAAAAAAAAAACAGTATAAATGTCGTGTGTTTTTTATTATAATAGACGAATTAAAAGTCTCGATCGTATTTTTTTATTACTTTATTTAACTAATTTTAACTAAAAAGACGATTTTTAATAATTAAAAAATACAAAAATGATGAATTTTCAAATTAATTTTCAACGCGAACTCGACGAACTCGATCGACTGTAACGACGACGTCTGGCGGGTGATCGGCTGCGGGATCGGGAGCGTGGCGATCGGGATCGTCTCCGCGGCGATCGATATCTCGGTGGGAACCTTTAAAAATGGAATTTAAAAAATTAAAAATATTTAAATATTTAAATAGTTCACCTCCTTCGATCCCTAAAACGCGGTGGTGTTCGTCTCCAAGGGCCTTGCATGGGCCTTCTTATCGGACTACGTCTGATCGGACCCGGTCTCGGTTTGGGTAAAAGTACTGGCGCTGCGGTCACTTCTTGTCCGTCCAATTGACCTCCGTCCATTTGTTTCATCGCTTTATCGGCATCGTCCGCGTTTTCGTATTCGACGTAAGCGAATCCGCGCGATAAATGAGTGTGGATTCGATCGGGCGGCATTTCGACGCTTCTCACCGGTCCGAATGCCGAGAATATTTCGACGATGTGTTCGCGGTTCACGTTACGTGTCAAGCGGCCAATGTGGATTTTGGTCGGGCGGGGAGTCGGGCTTCGTTTGCGACGTTTCGGTGACGGAGTCCTGAAATTTAATTTTTTTGAATTTGCTTTTTAAATTGGTTTGAAATATTTACCTCGATCTGTCCTTCGCCGTTTTGGTTTTGGCCGATACGTCGTTGCTTTTACTGCGACTGCGGGAGGATGATGACGACGAACTCGAGCTAGACGAACGTGAACTTCCAGTCGACGACGAACTGCTTCCAGTGCCGGAGCTGCTGCTGCCGGACGATGAACGTGAACTGGAATTTTATTCGATTTTAAGTTCGGATTTTTGGGGGGGTTAATGTTACCTTCCGCTACTGCTACTTCTACTGCTGGATGATGCGTTTCTTTTTTTCTTTTCTTTGTTTTTTTCGCGGGTTCTTCCTCGTTCTTTTTTAGCGGTCGGTGCTTTTTTCGCCGCGGTCGATGTGGTGCGGGTGCCGCTTCGGCTACGGCTGTTGCTTCTGCTGCGTGCCCTGTCGTTTTGGGTAATTTGTTTTTGTTAGAAAAAGATTGGAATTAATCGCGGTTTTGTTTTATTTTCTGCGATGGAAAACGATTACTTACATGATGGCCGTTTTTCAGAAGACAAAATGGTGGCGACGCTTTATCCGATGCACAAGTAATCGATATTATCGATACGAAAAATAATCGTAAACGTATTCGATTGTTTTATCATAATTTCGCTTTTTTTATAATTTTTAAAATATTTATTTTAAAAAAAAAGTTTTTTTGAATGTATAAAACAGTTAAAAAATATAAAAATAATTGTTTTAATAATAAATAAAGAAAAGATTTTTTAAAAATGCGTATCGATATTTTATACGATATATTGAGACCGTATCGAATTAAAAATAATACGGACTTGTGATATCTTCATTTGCCAGTGGTTGTTATACACATTTTGGATAATGTCGCCGGTTCAATCGCGAAGTTTGTTGTCGTACGACAATTTGGTTCACGCAATCTCAGGAGCCGCAGTAAAATAATATCGATTTATTATCTCAAAAATTTTAATCAAATTTAATTCCTTTAGGGAAGTGTATTCGCAATGACGGCTTTTTACCCATTGGATACGGTCCGTTGCATTTTACAAAGTAAAATTAATTTAGAAAATTAATGAAAAATATTAATATTAATTGAACACAATTCCAGTCGACGATAAAAGAAAATCAAAAAACACTTTGGTTATGCTCTCGGAAATAATGAAAGAAGACGGATTGTAAATTCGAATTTCCTCGAATTAAAAGGAAAAAATAATTAAAAATATTAAAAATAAAATTTTAATTTCAGTTTTAAATTATATCAAGGACTTTTACCGGTTTTAGTCAGTGTTTGCACGTCGAATTTTGTGTATTTCTACACATTTCACGGACTCAAAGCACTTGACGGCTCAATTAAAAACCAAAACGCAATTCGAGATTTATTTCTCGCGTGTTTAGCAGGTTAAAATTAATTATTTGTAATTAACAATAAACTAATTAATTAAAATTTAAAGCTTCGGTCAACGTATTAAGCACCACACCATTATGGGTCGTAACGACCAGACTCAAACTTCAAGGAGTCAAATTCCATTCGAAAGAACTCGAAAAAGATTCGTCGGCACCTTCGTATAAAGGATTATTCGGTAATTAACTAATTAAATTTTTATTTAATAAATTAAATCGACAATTTAATTACAGATGGGCTCGTACAAGTCGCTAAAAACGAAGGATTTGCTGGTTTGTGGAGCAGCACGTTGCCGTCGTTGATTCTAGTAATTAATCCTGGAATTCAATTCATGGTTTACGAAACGTTGAAAAGACAAATTAAATTAATTTCCAATTCAAAGGTTAATTTAATTCATTTTTAATTTTATTATCTTTTATTTTTTATTTTTTATTTTTAGGATTTGAATTCGTGGACGTATTTTTGCATAGGAGCTTGTGCGAAAGCAATAGCGACTGTTGTAACTTATCCGATACAACTGATCCAATCGAAATACAGGGTAAAATCGATTAAAATTCGTTTAATATCCGATTTAATTTTGTTTTTTATAGTTCGGAAACAAAGACGGCACGAGGAAAATGGGGATTCGTCAAATGATTATTTATATTTTAAGGTTTAATTTGATGAGTGTTAATTTTATGAATATTAACCAATTTTTATTTAAAAAGGACGCAAGGAATTCAGGGTCTATTTAAAGGTTTGGAAGCGAAATTAATGCAAACGGTATTAACGGCTGCTTTGATGTTGGTTTGCTACGAGAAAATCGCGGTTTTTGTTTTCCGCATTCTAACGAAACCACAATCGAGTTTTGTAAAAGTCTAAGAAGTGAAACTATTCCATTTTATTATTATAAGAATCTCACGTAGTAAAATAAAGCTATAAATTATTATGAATTCCTCTAAGTTTTTATTCGATTTTCGAATAATAGGTAAAACATTCACATTTTTTGACAATAGATGGCATAACGATTTCGCATTAATATCTACATCGTCGTTGTAGGCATCGGGATTATTTACAAATGTTACAAATAGATGGCGCTGCCATCTACATTTTGTTATTAACTGGATAGTACGAGATAGTACGTTCGACTTCGCATTCAGACCGTCGTAAGCCGTAAATTAGTGCGATTTGTGTGGTGACTGAGGATGTTTCGAGCCGAACGTTTGAGCGATTCCAAATCTTGACTCAGTGTCACCGCTTGACTTTCGACCGTCAGCACGGCACGAGATATGTTTTCCAATTCCAGTAGTAAACTGTTGTATTTCTCGGCAGATATGTAATCCCTTCTGAACAGTTGTCGGACGACGACTTCTCGAGTGATCACCAATATCCCACTCATGGCCGTTATGCCACCTATGAGAACTAAAAGTTGAAAACATTTTCGGTAGACGGCTGCCAGTTGAGCTGCCATCTCCAACACCGAAGCAATCGGCTCTTCTATTCCATCGATTGGCGCACGTCGTGCTCCCGCGTTTACCGCACCGGGTCCACGGTCTTCGGCACGTGTTCGAAACAGAATCTGTAAATGGATGCAAATAAACGATTAATTTACGCTTTGGTTTATTAAAATTGGATAAACGCAAAACGAGCTTCTTCCACGAAAATTAGTGATCGCACGAAAATCCTTTGCAATTTCGAGTAGGGTCCAATGTCGACAATCGTTTTACGGTGTTAAATTAGCGAGTGATGTCGCCTGCCGTGCCGAGATGGCGCCCCCATTAGTAAAAACGTGAACGCTCGGGTGGCTGCGAGCAATTTAACGGTAGGGTGAGTAAGGCATAGAATGTTTCAATGCATCCGCTTTAAACTGTTTAAAGTTTAATGCGAAAATCTGATAGCAAAAGCGAAGAAGTGCTTTAAAAATGCAGTGCAATGCATTTTGAACACGTTTCTACATGTTCCCGTACGTTTTAAATGTATTTAAAATGCAGTCGATAAACATATTTTACTTGTATTTTTGTTCGGTTGAGTTTCTAAAAGTGTAGAATCTGTTTGCGAGAAGAACCGGAGACGAACGTGCGAGCGAACGCCGTCGTTGGCTGGGCAACGACGATCAGTAGTTTTTATACGATTTCCAAGTCCCGTCTCCAACCGTCGAGGACACCGCCCGAACGCTTTTTCGACGACTGACTCTCGCCTCTTCAAACTTCTTCTTGGGTTATTCATGGAACACTCCACCCACGGATCGATTCGGCGTTTCGTATTCCATAATTCGCTCGAAACCGACACGAGGGGGAAGGAATGGCCGAGCAGAAGAAAAGGGACAGACCGAGACCGTCACCGATAAGACCACCACCACCCATAAAGAAGTGCCTTATTCCATTGACGACGCCACATGTTAACAAAGAACGATGATAAAGTGGCAGATCTCCCCGACCGTTATCGGTGGCGGGGGAAGAAAAGTTACATTCTCCATCGACAAAACGTAAACGGGACTCGACGTATAAATCATAATCCTGCAATTTGTTAACTCTCGCCGAAGTAAAAAGCCAAATCGAAGAAAAGTAATTTAAATAACTAAAAAAAAAAACTTTTTTTGTCAAACTCCATTCTCGCGTGTAATTCCGACGAGCAAACACACAAAAAAAGACAAAGAGCAGAATAGTGGCTCGAACGTGGAGCGGTGAAATCCCTAAACCCAATCTTCTCTTTATCTCGTAATCGATGGCTTATCGAAGGTGTTATCGTTTTCCTTTTACACGATTCGAACGTCCTTTATCTTGTCGTACGTGCTTCGGGCGGCTTCCACATTATCATCCGCACAATAGTTTCGGTTCGATACGTCTTATCGGCAAACCGAAATAATGACTAACTCCGTGTAGAAAACCAAGAACCGATGGCGGCGCCACTGGACACAGTTAAATGAAACAATCCATATAATACGAAGTTAATTAAAGAAAGCGAAACTTATTTCGATTGAAAATGACTTCTCGTTCGATCGGAGTTGCATAGGAAAATAGATGAGCCATTAGATCCAAGCTGTTGCCCTTTAGCGAAGTGATGGAGTACGACGAACGGAATGCGTTTTGCCCGTCGCCAGTGGCTCTTTAGGGGAAATACTAACGCGAACATCGACGCTACTCGTAAACAAACGAGTGGGAAAAATTACACGAACAAAGTGGACGCGTACAAAAGGCAACCAAACGTTTATTGTATTCTTATTCCGAGTGGAAACGAGTAAAGGAAGGAAAGGAACAATAACGTCCCCGTTGCCATTCGAACACGTCGACTCGAAGCGGTCGTCGGAAGTGCATCGACGAGAAAAACGGATAACTTTACTGCCAAACGAACACAGTTTGCTTACTCTTCGTCCACGAACGAAGCGACTTCGATGGCGATAAACGAGAGAACCTTTTGGCGTCACTTTTGCAAATCGATCGTAATTTATCGTTTGAAAATAAAAGACTAAAGATTTCGAGCTCAAATTATTCCCGGTCGAATTAAAGCGGTTCGTTCGATGAGAAAACAAATTTCGATGATTTTCAATTAGGGATTCCCCAAACTCCAATTGAAGTGAAGATAAAAATAACGAAATAACGGTTTAGGTAGTCGTTTTTTATATTAATTCATTGCGATGCAAACAAAAAGAGAATTTATTGTTCGCTTCGATTTTGACTGGCAAATGACCAAAATATGTAAATATCGATTTTTTAAAAAAAAATTTATTTCCCGAGATAAAATTTGTATTTATTATCGATAAATATTTGCTTTTAGTTTTCGGCTTTAAATTATGGTCGAATCGTTAATTGGTTTTTAATAGTAAATTTATTTTCGAATTTGCTTAACGACAGTGCCACGTGGCATCGACACATCCGATGCACACGTGTGAGTGAAACACATTGTTGCTTTCATTGTAACCATAACAATGGCTGTGGGTAAAATCACCGTCACACTATCACATTACAAAACGAATGTGGTGCAAATAGCAATTGCAAGATGATGATTACATTCATCAACTTTGATTTTATCGAATAAAATATTAGTTTTGCTATTCGCCGTGCACACCCTTTATAATTGCATCTTTAGTTTCGTTCGTGCTGAAATTTCATTTTGTTTCTTAATTCCCGCATTGACATCGTTTATAATTTTAAATTTCAATGCGATCGATATTTCGCTTTAATGCCCTGTTAGTTTTAATTTACTATTCGTTTTAAACATATGTTTAATTTTTTTGTTAATTTATTTGCCGTACCTTAATTTATTGTATTCCTAATGGTAAATGTTGCTGATTTCTATAGTATTCTGTAAAGAAAAACATAATAAAATAATGAGAAAAAATATAATTTTTGATATTAAAATTGCACCCAATTCACGCGTAACACGTATTATGAAAGGATGAAAAATTTAAAAATATCAGACAATTAAATGTGGTATGGAAAGCAAAATTCAGCTGTTTTGTGGCAAGGAGACGAGGATTAATATTGCGCTTCTTACAAAATGACGATCGAAATTTCATTCCTCAGTTGCCACACGAAGCTTAATTCCTCGACTGCCAAATCTCAAAGTGACGAATTAAATTGAAAATGGTTCGATATTTGATA
>JAQFZU010001336.1:0-14152 GCA_034696185.1 Henia vesuviana | reverse complement strand
ATATCAAAAGGATCACCGTAGAATGGACAGCAACGAATTCAACACAGAATAAGGGAGGTAAGAAGGCGCATTTAACAGATTGAGTCAACAAGTTTATTTTTACAAACGTTCTGCGCGCGTTGCGCAGATAGTAAACGCAACAGCGCGCTCCGCGCAAATGATTCAAAATCATGCTCAT
Source organism: Henia vesuviana (assembly GCA_034696185.1). Taxonomy (NCBI): domain Eukaryota; kingdom Metazoa; phylum Arthropoda; class Chilopoda; order Geophilomorpha; family Dignathodontidae; genus Henia; species Henia vesuviana. Next base: position 13,974 of record JAQFZU010001336.1, on the reverse strand, counting down.
GACACATTTAATTTTATTTTGTGTTAACCTGAATACAAGTGGTAGCAGAGGAAAAACTAATTTCGTACCAGGATTTTTGGATTTTTTTTCGTTTTGCTACGGTAGTCGTAAGAGTGACACGTTGCAGTAGCGAGGTTCGTCTTTGTGGATTCCGAAATCGATGGAAATTGCCCTAAATATTCCAAATAGGGCTATAAAAGTAAGTAACTATTTATATTTTAGTGGTTTAATGCTTGCTTTCGTTGGTTTTTGCCGTTTTTTCTTCTTTTCATTGATTTCAAGACGGAGACGATATTAATTGACGTGGCAGTTTGGCAACGCCAATTTTTTGGATTTACGAGTGTCACGGACAAAATAAATTGCCCTGGATATAATACAGGGCTCAAAACGTGGGTTTTATTTGACTGATTAAATAGACCTTTATTGTTTTTATAATAATATTTTGTTTTTTCTGTGATTTGCGACACGGAGTTGGTGTTATTTTCGTTATTGACGAGGCGATGTTCGGACACGCCCTTTACTGCAAAGAAGAGAAGTTTCAACCGATTCTGTAGTGATTCCCGATGTTTCCTGTTGATTGAGGACTTTATCTCTTTGTTTCTCCGCGAAAATTTCGGGTTGCCAACCTGGATTTGATTTGTTTCATATTAATGCATGCTGTTAGTGATATTTGTTGCCCTGATCATTATAGGGCTGAGTAAAGTAAGTAACAATTGTTATTGTGTTACTTACTAGTTATTTACAAATATTATTTTTGATTTGCATGTTATTTTATCATTCATTGAAGACAATTGCAATTTGGATTTTATTCCGAATATTTCAACTTGACTTGCAATATGGATCAGACTGCAATCGCGAGTTATTCAGAAAACTCGATGGCACCAATTTCCCGACGTGGTGTGATAATTGTAATATGCTAATGATGGATAGGGGACTTTATGGATTCCTGGACGGCACAATGGTTTCCCCGCCAGATGATGCGTCACAGGAGAAGAAGGATGATTTTCGGCTCAAACAACTTTGTGCAGTGAGCACGATTTTCCTAACATTAGAGTCTGCAACCCCTACTCCGTAATATAACCGACCCAAAAATTGCATGGAATACCATTTTGAAGGAATACGAGCCCAATACATTGGTTTCTTTGGCTCGTATTTACCGGCTATTATTTCGTATTCAAAAGTTAGCGGACGCATTTATTTTTCAAGAATAAGTCATCTTGTTGCGGAATTGGTTAGGATGGGCGAAGTATTGTCCGACAAGATAATTGCCATTCTAACACTTCAAGGTTTGGATGGGTCCCATGATGGTATTGTGCAGTCAATATTTCAGACTAATCCGAGTAAATTTACGACCAAAAAGTTTAAAGAATCACTATTAATAGAAGAAAGCAGAATTTCTTCCACTAACATTCCCAAGCCCGTTCCGCAAACACCTCACACCTTCGTATCTCGAAGTAGGACCTCTACACCTGGTAGATGTACTCGAAGGGATGGAACCCCCATAACTTGTTTTCGGTGTGGCAAACCAGGCCATATTCGCAGGGACTGTTTTGTCAAACTTTCCAATTCGGATAATTTTAGTCGTACAAACGGGGGCCCCTCGACACGACAGAGTCGTAGGGATGGGAGTCGAGGTGATACTCGAAGGTCTAATCGGAGACAATTGCAGACGAGTGGGTCTGGTCGGAAATCTTCTGTTCGTGACAATACTTCTAATTTCAGTTGTTTTCTTACTGGTTTGTTTTCATTATCGACAAAGGGTGGTACCGATTGGTTAGTAGATAGTGGGGCCACTCACCACTTCTGTAACAATCGGGATTTAATTAGCAACTATTCTGAGATTCCACCTATTCCTGTAAGGCAGGGCAGTGGTTCGATTGATACCATAGGCATAGGCCAAGCTCATTTATTACTCATGGATTTGAAGTCCAGGGTGCAGGAGGTTGTCATTCATGATGTTTATTTTGTTCCTCAGTTGTGTTGCAATTTATTATCGGTTAACACATTATTAGAGAATGGGTTCAGTGCCCATTTCACAATTCAAAGGACATTGATAATAACTTACACTGATAGAACGATCCCTCTTGTTCGAAAGAATCGTTTGTTTATGCTTGATCCTATTACGAGTCATGCACTGTGACTAGACTTGCATATTGTGATAGACCTTACTAACCGTTCTAATATTGATTCTTCTGTTAATGATATTGTGAATCGTGGGAATGATTCGATTTTCTTTGATTTTCCGGTTCTTGAGGTTACGCCTCTGGTTTCTAATTCGTTGCGGAAGACAGTTTTGTTTGATTTGGGGGTTTTGGCTGAGGACATTCCGCCTGTCAAGAGTGCAGCTTCTAATATGTATTCTCGTAATTCGATTCATCTCTGGCACAAACAAGTTTGTCATTTGCCAGAGGAACCCTTACGGAGGTTATTTAATCGTCGTTTTATTCGCACTAACATGAAACTTTCAGGTCGACTGGATGTCTGTGAGGCGTGTCGCATCTTTAAAAGCACAATGCAGGCGTCCAGACGTTTACCTGATCGTGTTCAGTCGAAATTTCCACTCGAATGTTTATTCATGGACCTTTGGGGTCCTGCTTCGGTATCTTCGATAGATGGCAAAAGATACTTTCTGTCTATTATTGATGAATTCTCTCGATTTATGATTGTTGTACCGATGGAAAATAAGTCGGAAACTTTCGAAATTTTTATACAAAAAGAAGTTGGAATTGAAGTTTAATTCGCATATAGTCGATATTCAGACGGACAATGGTTCCGAATTTTGTCATAAACGTTTCGAGGAATATTTTAAGTCGGAATCGATTAACCATACTATTTCTACCTATATTTCTACCTATACTCTGCAGTCGAATGGTATCGTTGAGAGACCAAATAAGGACATTTTAAATGGAATACGTGTGCTGTTGCAGGATTCAAAACTATCTCCTTCGTTTTGGGTAGAGGCACTGTACACGGTCGTTTACGTAAAAAATTGTGTGTTTTATTTTGCTTTGAATGGTGAGACCCCGTATACTTTCTGGTCGGGTCACAAACCTATCATTTCCTACTTTAAACGGTTTGGGTCTCTAGCTTTTTGCCATATTCCTAAGTATCATCGAAATAAATTGCAACCTCGAGCGTCAAACGGAATAATGGTCGGTTACGCGCTGTCAGCACGTGGTTACCGCATTTATGATCCCTATAAGAAAGTTATTATCGAGACGAAACATGTTTGTTTCGACGAGTCGAAGGTGGGACTGGATCTATTTAATATTACTCAGGGTATTGATTTGGTTGACCCATCTATGTTTGATGAGGTTAATGATTTCACTAGTATTCCTTCGACACCACTTTCTGCGGTACTTCCTCCAATTGTAATTCCACTTGCCTCTCCTCCACCTTCTCCTCGAGTATCTCCACCGGTCTCTGCTACTAGTTCACCTTTGCACCCTGGTTATCAACACCCCTCATGCAATCTCCCGATCCATGGACGAGATTAGCGGCTACTCGGAAGGGTGGAAAACTTAAAGGGTTCCAAGATATCCACTATAAATATCGAAATACGGGTTATTTTAAATTGTTGAGAGAGGTCAAAAAATTCTGTAAAGATTGCAATATTCCATTTGATGAGAAGGATTTTAATTTTAAATGCAATACCGAAGACACTCTACAGATTAGATTCATTGAGTCCGATGCAGGTCATACTATTGTCGAAAATTCCAGTGCTAATATTCCTGATATTGATAATACTATTAATTACATTAACGATGATCCATATTTTTTTCTGGCATAATGGAAGTACCAGTTAAATTTGAGGATGCCATGAAATCTCCAGATAGTAAACAATGGAAGTTTGCTATGGACGAGGAGTATAAAGTATTAATAGATCGAGATGTATGGGAATTAGTGCCACAAAAGGGCACGAGAAAAGTAATTACAAATTGTTGGATATTCAATAAAAAGATAAATAGTAAAGGAATAGTAACTTGGTATAAAGCACGTCTTGTTGCACACGGTTTTAGACAGCAACATGGTATTGATTTTGACGAGGTATTTGCACCGGTGGTTTAATTTGTTCTTGTAAAATTGTTTTTTGCTTTGTTGGTTGGTATTTATGGTTATTTTGATGCACATATTGACGTAAAGGGTGCGTACCTTTACGCGGATTTGGAAGAACAGATTTTCATGGAGCAGCCTAAGGGTTTCGTAGTGAAAGATTCAGATCGATACGTATTAAGACTTAAAAAAGCTTTGAATGGACTTCGGCAATCAGGCCACAGATGGAATTTGCATTTGAATGATACGTTGATGGGATTGGGTTTTAGGCCGATGGTATATTGTCTATGTGTATATTATAATTTGAAAGGCACTTACATTTTACTATATGTCGACGATCTCGCTGTTTTTGCTAAAACTAGTGATTTATTAACTGATATTAAAAACATGCTTAGTAAGGCATATACATGCGTAGACCTGGGTCCCATTAGAAGATTTCTGGGAGTAGATTTTCATAGAGACAATGAACAAGTCGTGATGAATCAATCATTATTTATTAAGAAAATTATTGAGAAATATAATAGAGATAAAAATACGACGGTCAACACACCACTAGCTGTTGGCATCGACCTTAAACAATTTCATTATTTAGATGGTAACTTTAAATGTCCGTTTTGAGAAGTAATTGGTAGTTTGCTTTTTATTGCATCTAGAACCAGATTTGATATTGCAAATTCCGTAACCCAATTGGCCCAATTATCGACTAAGACCAATAAAGACAATTGGAAATTATTAATTAAGATTGTCCAGTATTTGTATAATACCCGTTCTTTTGGAATTGATTTAACAAACATTAACAATTTAAATATTAGATTATTCTCAGATGCTTCGCACGCATCGGCGATTAATAACAGAAAATTCATTAGTGGATAAATTGTTTTTCTGGATAAAGTACCAATTGGGTGGCGTAGTTCCGTCCAAAAATGCATTTTGAAATTCCCGATAGAGTCCGAGTACGTCGCACTAAGTTCCGCAGCCATAGAGACACAATGGCTATCAAGGATTCTACATGAATGTCGGGACTTACCAAATTTTCACATATTTCCTAGAATATTTGTCGATAGTCAGAGTGCGATGTATATCGTGAAAAATCCCACTTTAATCATCCGAACCAAACATATTGATATTCATTATCATTATGTTCGAGAATTGTGGAAACAAGGATATTTTGATTTGGTATATGTAAATACGGATGATAATTATGCCGATCTCCATACAAAGTCATTGCCGATTTATAAATTGACTCGAATCACTAACAAATTTTTCTATCAATTAGATTAAAGGTGTTTTTTCAACTTTTGATCTCACTAAGGGATACTACCAAATTAAACAAAGGGAGTCAGATAGATTTAAAACTGTTTTCTCTACTCCTCTATGTGCATTTCAATTTACAAGAATGCCATTCGGCCTATGTAATGCACCCTCTGCATTTCAAAGGATGATGGACAATGTTCTTGCTGATGCGAATTATAAGTGGGCAATGGCATACTTGGATGACGTCATTGTCTTCAGCGATTCGTTTGACGAACATATGAAACATTTGGAGGATATTTTTAACCGGTTATTGCGTCATAATTTGACTGCTAGCCCTTTGAAATCTTTTGTATGTCCCGATAAAATTGAATTTCTTGGCTTTGTCTTGTCTGACGACAGATACAGTCCAAACCCTGACAAAGTTAGCGTCCTGGAGGAATTTCCAGTACCAAAGATTGTGAAATCTTTGCAAAGATTCATCGGAATGGCTGGATATTATGCTCCGCTTCTGCAAAACGTTTATAAAAACTGTGGGTTCTTCATGTTCGTCAAGAAGGACATCCCATGGTTATGGACAGAGGAATGTAATCGGGCCTATAAGAGTATCAAACAGCAACTGTCACAACAGATCGTGACTTTGTCATCACTTTCGACTGAAAATATTTGTGCAGAGCGATGTAAAGATGTAAATTTAGTTAAAATCATTGAGTGGTTGCAAGCTGACGACTCTTCAACAGTTGACATCTCGCAATTACACAATCTCTATGCTAATAATATTCAAGATTTTCTAGTTGGAAATGATGGGGTGCTTATGAAATATGCTCTTTATTGCTCTGTTTGGTTTGTCAATGCTTGTGATGAAAGTTCTGCACTAAAGATAGTAATTCCAGTATCTTTATGCAAATACTGTCTTCAACAATGTCATGACCACCCATCCTCAGGCCATGGAGGAGTAGATGGGTGTGTAGACGTGACATTGAAAAGAGTAAAAAAAATATATTATTGGCCAAAAATGACTGCATTGGTTACTGATTATGTTAAAAAATGTGATCGATGCCAGAAATGCAAACCGATTCAAAGAAAACCAGCAGGATTGTTAAATCCAATCTCGCCAAAAATTGGTTGCTTTGAAAGGATTGGGATTGATTTAATGGGACCCAAACCCATGACAAACAATCGTAATCGTTTCATTTTAGTAATTGTCGACTATGCTACAGTATGGGTTGAAATTGCTGCACTAAGATCAGCTAAAATGGAATCCATTTTGTCTGTTGTTAAACGCTTCTTTAATGCATTCGGTTTATAGTCAGTGACTTGGAAAAACAGTTTATCCCCGAATTGTATGACAAATTATGTTCGGATGCAGGTGTCACACCACTTCGTACGACTCCTTACCATCCTCAAACTAATTATATGGAACGAGTTAATCCTAATATAAAAATAATGCTTCAAATTTTTACATCCGAACACACTGTGTGAGATGTAAAATTGGGAGAAATTAATTTTGCATTACGAACAGCTCCGTTGAGTATTCATGGATATACTCCTGCAATGCTCACATTTTTAAAATTAAGACCACTCTGGGATAATAGGGAAATGTCTCTAGATGCTCCTTTTGACCCAGAAAGGCCATATGATAGTGTCAGGGTGTTAGTGAAACGGATAGGCATTTTGTTAAAAAATGCACGGTGTAGTAAACAGCTAGCTCAACTTAAACAAAAAACCTATTACGATGAACATCACCATGATGAATCATTTAAAGTGGATGAATTAGTTTTATTAAAAACTCACCCACTTTCTAAAGCTGGAATTAATTATTTGGCTTCCCTAGAAGACCGTTTTGAGGGACCTTTTTCGGTTGTTTAAGTGAAAGAGTATGGTGTCTACGTGATAGCTAAACCTATTACTTTAACCAATCAAAAAACTGTGAATATTTCGCAACTCAAGCGCTACTATGCTGATTTATCTTCAGCAGTATGGCCACCTACCATTCAGCCCATGGATAATATTAGTAATGACCTTAATCTATTACCACCGACTACTGGATTACATAATTCAGCAGAGGGTAGTCAAACACAGCCTATTAGTTCACCTGACGATCTAATTAATTCGCCAGACGATTTAAATTCACAGGGGACCTTTCCTCGCCTGCGTAAAGTGCGTAAACTGCCCCAAAGACTCAATCTTTGATTCGGAATACGCCTCTAAAATTGCACAGATTGGTAAATGAGATGATTTGGAACCAGTAATGATTTTTTTTTGGTTTGATTTCGTCTCAAAAACCAATCCATGACCCGACGTCGCCATTGTCCTGAGACCTTGTCGTTGGTCCGAGAAAATTGCGACATCATAAGCTAAGTATATTATACCATCAACCTACCTGGATAGTATCTAGCGCCGACCGTTGATATGAAAATTGTTTAGGATACGTGTTATGGCGACAAACGAGCGCAAATTGGGCCTAAGCCCAACCCGCGCTCGTTTCTCATCATAAAGTTCTCCCCGCTCATCGAGTGATCTAAAGATCACTCGATCTTTAGATCCCGACAACCCCCGACAACTCATATGAACTTTATTCGAACAACAACTTGAATAAATAAATTAATTAATTACAAACATAATGAATGCAATAAACTCATAAATCAATAAATCATGTAAAACAAAATAAATTCACAAATTCAACTCATGTAAAGAAATTCATGTAAAGAAATTTCAACAATAAAGGAAAAGTTTAAAAAAAAACAAATCAACTCATTAATTGGAAAAAAACAGTCAAAACACTTTTCAAAACACAAATTTTAAATAAGTCTCTAATTTCGACTGTAGTAGTGGCTTCCTCAGCATGTCAGCTATATTTTTCTCTGACTTGACCTAGACCAGTGTAAACTCTCCTTTCTTAAGTAACTGCCTGATGCAGTGATATTTGACGTCTATATGTTTGGTCCTATTGTTGATGATAACGTTCTTTGCAAACGACATTGCGGCCTGATTGTATAAAACAGGTATCATGTTGTTAAAACTAAACCCATGACAACTCTTGACTACATGAGCCAACCACGTCACCTCGGTTGATGCAAGGTCCATGGAAACGTACTCGCTTTCCATTGATGATTTCGCAATGCATTTTTGAACTGTGGACCTCCAACCAAGTGCAATGTCTCCAACCGACCAAATGTAACCACTTATGGACCTGCGACTGTCGACGGCAGTCGCCCATGAGGCGTCGAAGTAAATCTTCAAATCCGTCCCAATCGCTTTTGACAAATTGATTCCATAATGAATAGTCGTCTTGAGATATTTTAGAATATGAACTAAGTAGCCATATTGTTCATCTGTAGGAAAGGATGAAAATTGGGCGCAGGTGATAACTGCGTAGGCCACGTCTGGCCAACTTCTTCTCGGCGTGAAAACCGCCATATCGTCTACATATAATAGAAGAATGCACTAATCCTTGTAAACGAAAATGCATGGGCAATGCGTTGACACGATAAACCCTAATTCAATCAGTGAGTCGGCCAGGTGCACATGCCAGCACCTGCCGGCCTGCTTTAGTCCATAAAGCAATCTGTCCAATCTGAGAACCATGTCTCTCGTGTCCTGTGCAGGCCCGTACCCTAACGGTAACTCCATATAGATTTCTTTATCTATGTTACCGTAAAGGTACGCGCACTTGACATCCCATTGTTCGTGATGCCAAGCCTTGATCGTGACCAGGAGAACAAAGAACATCTTCACCAAATCAAATTCGATGACTGGAGAAAACATCTTTTCATAATCCAGACCAAAAATCTGTTTGTGGCCATGAGCCACGAGACGCGCCTTAAATCTTTTTATGGTTCCGTCCACTTTGGTTTTCAGGGCAAACACCCACTTGCTTGTAAGTATCTTCATGTTCAATGGACGTGGAACAGGCGTCCACACTTGCTTTGACTCCATACTTCTTAACTCCTCAAGTATGGCCAAGGTCCATTCTTCTGAATTTTTCGATTCAATTGCTTCTTGGTACGTTTGTGGTACTGTGATGAAGCATGCCAAATCTGCTTCTTCTAAACTTAGAGATTCAGGTAGAGGGGGCAGCGAACTTGGACTTGGACATTTGTGTCTCAATGTCGGCGAAAAATTAAAATTCCTAGGCTCACAATCAATACCAAAACATCGACATGTTTCCACAACATCATTGTAGCTTCTGTGTTGTGTTGAGTCCTATCCATAATAGTAATATACGTCTACACGACTACCCGTTTGTTGTGGGACCTCCTCTCTTCTCCATTCTTGCGTCTCAGTTGGTTGCACAGTCTTCCTCGGTATATCCACATCCAAATTCGATTCCACATCTTCTGGAACCATAAATTGTGTATCATCTGGAACACAAGCCATTCCTATCTCATCCTCATTAAAATTTACATGTTTAGATTTGACAATTTGATTTGTGCCACAATCTAAGATCCCATAGCCTGCTGTTGTCATGGCATATCTGATCATGATTCTCAATTTTCCTTTTGACTCTAATTTATTTCTAATAGAATGCAATAAAATGCTGTACATCCAAAAACCTTTAGGTGTTCCAAATTTGATTTTCGATGAAACCATCCTTCGTATGGCGTTCTGGGCGGGTCTACTGCGTGTGGGAGTCTATTTTTAATGTGGACATATGTTTGAAGCACTTCCACCCAAAATATTTGACTTAATTTTGCTGTGTGAAGTAAAGTCCGTACTTCGTCCATACCATACCCATTAAATCGCGTTCTGCTACTCCATCTGATTCTGGGGTATACACAGTTGTCCTACTGTGTCTTAACTCCTAATGATTGCAAGTAATGGTTGACCATCCCACTGTAGAACTCCATCCCATTATCTGTGTGCAGTCTCTTTAGACGTCTGTCGTTCAACTTTCTGCACGTACCCTTTAATCTTTGACAGCACTTTATTTTTCGATTTCATTGGACATACCACTGTCCATCTTGTGCAGTCATCAATTAGAGTGAGAAAGTAACAGTTCCCACCTCTGCTCTCCGTTGGACTAGGACCCCAAATGTCCGCATGAACGAGCTCAAGTGGATTGTTTGCTCATGGTTTCCTTACTTCATGAAAAGGACCTCTCTTTATCTTTGTTTGCTTGCAATTATTGCAGCTTTCATGTACATTAATTTTCCCTTTCACACCAGTAACTAATCGTCTTTTAACTGCTTGTTGGAGTTTTCGCACATCTATGTGTGCTATGCGACGATGCCATATGGTGGACTTGTTCACTGCTTGTAAATTCACCAAGTTTTGGGATTTGACACCTCTCACAGTGTACAATCTACCCTTGTTTTGAACGTTGATAACTTTAGAATCAGGAGATATTAGCGATAAAACTTCATTTTCACCAGTAAAAGTATAGCCAGCTTCTGTCAAACTGCCTAGACTAATCAAATTTCTTGTTATTGTGGGGACAAGATACGTTTTGACTAATTCCATAGTGTAAACATGTCCTGGTGTTATGTATAGTTGAAGTATTATCAGGCCTAGTACAGTTGCTGGTACTTCTCCTTTACCTAGTTTTACAACTTCAGATACTGGTGACAAAGACGTGAACAATGATTCATCATGCACAAAATGGTGCGTGGCTCCACTATCAATGAGAAACTCTGTTTTTTCTTGTGTTAATAATGCTTGTGGGGTCTCATTCAGGTCACCATACCACCTTTCAAAGGGTTCATGTTTGCTACCCTTGTCTGCTGTTGAGGCTGTTGATGCAGAAATTTATTTTGTGCGGTCAAATTTGTTATTTCTCCAAGTCCTGTATGTGTCCAGGAATGAATCTCTGTCTAGAATCCTCTGCCATCAATGCCAGCTTGACCCTTGATGGTGTGAACTCGGCGTCAGGCAATTGGTACAGGTTTTGCACCAGGTTGTCGAAACTCTCAGGTACACTAAAAACCATCTTAAACGGAACAAGCGTTTTTGGTATCTCGCAACCAGCTGCATCTAAACGTGTGATTGTTTCCTCGAGCCTCGCGAAGTAAATAGCCATAGATTCGTATCCTTGCAGCTTGTCATTAAAAAAATCAGTCGCGAGACGACCAATCAAAGCTTTTGAGGTAGGCTGAAATGTCGTCCTCAGCGCTTCCCACGCCAGAATCGGGTCATCAAATCTACTCAAGATAGGCTTCAAGCCTGTTTCGTTAGGTATAATATTAGCTTGTGATAGTATTGTAGGCATTAGCTATCCACGAATTTGTGAATGATTACAACTGTGAAACATGCTTTATCTTTACAAAGGAAAAACTAACAAACAATATGAAGCACATCCATGATGTTTCGTAAGTAAAAAAATAAAATGGATACGTTTAGTCGAAGGGTTGACTATCGATTCAGTAAACTGGAACATGTGACAACTAAGCATTTCATCTGCAAAGATCATTTTGTGAACCAAATTGGACCAACAGATGAATATCCAAATCTGCTACCTGCAAACTTGTGCAATGATGAATCGGTAGTCGCATACCTTGCTTGCTAATTAAAATAATAATGTTAAACATAAATTTAATTACAGGCTCGAAAAAGAAAAACAAAAAAACCACCCATCAGCAGATGTGAACTGCCTTGCAAGACACAAAAGATCAAGAAGTCAAATGATTTGTCAGTGACAGTTGACCTTCAAAAATCTATTGCCATTCAAAATGAATCACAAATGACAGATAAGGGATTACCATTGGAGAAAACTAATCATCATTATATCTCAGACTTTGACTTGATATGTCATAACAGGTTGTTTGACTATGAATTAGAGAAATTTGCTGTTCAGACATTTATGGATTGAAAGTGGTGCACTAACTGTACAAGTGATGGTTTTAGGTTTTACAAGCTTAGCTCATCATTTACACAAGTAACACTTCATGTAAATGATTAATTGCAGTGGAATGTTAAAATTTATAACACTGAAATCCATTCTGCTTCAAATCCAGTATTGAGAATTATTCCTAATCCTTTAACAACAGTCATTGATTTGCAAAGGATTGTGACCAGTCGTCACTAGAGGGCAGTACGAACCCCCGATCCACGTGATCTCTGGGGCGCGTCCATTTACACAACCTGGGAGGCTTGCCCACAAGGAACAGGCAGTCTGTAACCGCCGGTCCTAGCGATAGGATGGGCAGTGCGGATCTGGCTGTTTCTACCATCATTGCGATGGACGGGGCTGCCCAGGACGTGGTGCTATGGACGCGGTGGTTGTGGCATGGCAGTTGAATGCATGTACGGCCATCCCACGTAGCCGGGATGCATGTAGCAAAGTAATATGGCTGCGTGGCGATAGCCTCGGCTATCGCCACGGAGCTGGCGAACCGAGAGAGTAGGTGGGAACGAGACGGTGAGGTGCGCCGCGGCCAATATTATAATAAAGGCCTACACACACAAATGGTCACGCGTCTGTCCTCATTTATTCAAATGTGGCGGTGATTATGAATCTGTCGCGCTAGGGACCGTGTCTAGCCGACAGTGCAGTAAGAACCGTCACAGGATGTTGCACAATTTTGAAAAAGATTGGTGTGTATGTAAAGAAAATAACAACAGCACATTAGTCCAGAATTTGGATAAAGATTAGATATTCAAAACAGGGTACTACTGCCAATTTCCAAAAAGTATTCGATCTACAATATGTGTTTTATTAGGAAAGGAAACAGTTTGTTACTTTTGTACAAGATACGGAAAAGTTATTTAGAAGGTTGTCAAATAAACCTAAAAAAGAAAAGGCACATGGTAATTATCGATATATGTCTCGTGAAGAAATTCAAGAAAGAATTAGGAAATATAAAGCAAGCTTCAATCGCCTAAAGTATGAAAATAAGCGACTAACAAGGAAAATACACAACATCATAAATCAACAGGTGCAGTGCTATCGGCTAACGACAATACGTATTTGAAGCAAATTTTGTCAACTGGGAAAACAACAGCTAATAAAAGGAATTACTTTTTTCAATTACTTGTTAATGTTTCGAATTGCACTGTGAATTGGTATGACCGGCTCTAAATAGTCAGACCTTGACGTTGGAATAAACACACGATGTTGCAGAACGAGAAAATGTAATCCTTTTTATTTCTAGAGTAAAATTGTGTATCTTAGTTTTTATTCTCATTGCCATCATTTTTCTCCCAAGCAACAACCAAAACAAAATACGCCTTATTCTAACAATTGTGTTTTTCACTATCAAGTCCCACAATCTATTGACAACATTGACAAATCAATTATACTTGTAAATTATAAACCGAATCACTGTGCGATCCTAATTAACAGTTTGTAACATTGAAATACTGATAAATTGTAAACTACAATAATAATAATAATCTGACAGTCACATTCAACGGAAATTGCAATTCCACAGTTAATCAACAATTAATCAGTAGTGTTTAAATAGCGGTTCTGAGACAGGTCACATTCCGGAAGTGACGTCACGAGCCACACCCAACATGGCGCCTCCCATACAGTGACGCCATCTTGTTTCCGGTTCACACTGGAGGCGTCCATCTTGCAAAAACGTCATTTCCGGTCGCCATTTGCATCTGCCCTAATTAATTAGACCTTTTAAAAACCCCACCCAAGATATTGACAACCCCCATCAAAAAAAATCGAATTTATTGATTGAACATGTCAATCGTCCATTGACAGCCCGCTATGACGTCACC
>JAQFZU010001335.1:0-14157 GCA_034696185.1 Henia vesuviana | reverse complement strand
TGTGGTCATTATTAATTTAATGTTGTTAATTATTTAAACACATTTTTTTTCAAGTTGATGTGTTGATATTTGTAATTTTTAATTTTTTTTTAACCTATTGACTTTTCTATAGATTAATAGTTTCAATTTTGCTACTTTGTTTAATTGGAATAAAAGTGATGAAAATCGACTTTGTTTTCTTTTACGATCGATAAACAAATTAATGACTCGTGGTTGAAATGTTTGTGTTTGTATCATTTATTCAAATTTCAATTGTTTTTTGGTAAAGATGTTTTGAAAATTGAATAGGGGCTTGAAGGTGTTGTTGTAGTGAACTAAGGAAATTTTAATCATGTTTGAATTACGTTTGTAGAGCGTCTATAAATATAGCGGCGAATTTCATTAAATTAAAAGTTGAGTTACTAATTAAAGTTTAAGCTTATCGAATACATATATTAAATGCTCACTGGACTTTTATTGCTTTCAATTCGAGATTTTAACATACAAATCTCATGAAATAATGAAAAGCTCGTGTACTAAAGGTGTGTGAAAGGCCTCTATGTATGATTTTCAGATGAAATTTCCGATAATTCGATTTTACTCTTTGCAAAAAATCTATAGAAATTTTATTTAATATTTCAAGTTTGTATAGAAAATTTATTTAACAAATTTCATAGAATATTTCGAAGTGTTAAAAATATAAAAAAATATTCACGTCAAGTTTAATAAGTGTTTTGAAAATCCCCAAACACATGTTTATAGTTTTAAATTACGAGATAAAAATTGAAAAAACATAAAATCGATTTTAAAACAATGTATTCATCACCATTAATTCATTTTCGAAATACAATCCAAGTCGACCTTGAATAATTGTTGAAAATTACCCCCTAAAAAGCCATTCAATTCCCACAATAGATGAAACCCAATTGAAAATGACATTGAAACTTGATATTTCCATTCCTTAACTCCGTCATCTACAATGTCAATCAGAATTTCTGTTTTTTTATTTATTTATTTTTTTCATTTTTCAAGGCTATGCTTTCACCCTCTAATTTTAAATTAAATAAATTAATGTGCACATTCGTAGCTCTCCTTGGAAATGTTCAATAATAACATTTCAAACGTCACGGTTCGCTTATCAATGCGCCTATTTCCTCATTGTTGTCACTTCCAGGAAGGAGCAAAAGAGATGCTACTGAATGGTATCGCACAACAACAAACACGACGTCCCCCACAAACAGAAAAATATAAAAAAAATCCGAATAATTTTTTTTCCAACGATAAGCAAAAAAAAAAAAAAAAATTAACATATTGAAATCTCATTTCCTTTCCATTAACATTCAAAAAAAAAAAATCATTAAAAATCGAAAAAAGAAAAAACCCAAAAATCGAATGGAAAAATTCACCTTAACCACATCAAAACCCAATGACGTGGAGTTTAATACAAACACCGACCACTAGAGCGGCGTTAGTAATCAGTTTCTATGACAACGCAGATCAATTTTTCCCTCTTCGGAGGCCCTGGGTCCATTTTGTGTTGGGGCCTCCAGCACCGAGTGGTGGATATTCATTAATCAAAGGTAAGTAAAATACCTTGAAAAATCACCTTTCTCTACAACTCCGATAGTCTAACCCACTGTTAAAACCATTTTCGCACCCAACCGACGCAATAAACCGCGAGTGACGTTCGAGCGGCAAATTGCGTGGGTGGAATAGGGAAAGGGTTAACATCACCGGTTTCGGCTTCTTTCGTTACTTCGCATTTAAAAAAAAAAAATCTTCATTTACAAAATCAATGTCATGTCGATGGAAATGTTTTTCTGTGCATGAGTTGCGGGGAGAGAGAAAAAAAAAGGGGGGGGGGGATATTTAGTTGAGGGAAAAACGGCAGCCATTTTGTTTTGAGGTGGATAAGGTTCATTTGAGAGGGGGGGAAATAAAGGTAGGGGGAAATGTATTGATTGATTAATGTCAATGTTGTAAGGTGTGGATTCTTATGGAATCCAATGTTATTTGTTTTTACGGTATTGGATTTAATGTTGTAAAATTATTATTTCGATTTTTAATTACCGCTTTTAATGCTAACTATTATCGACGTTTATGATGTTAATCGACTAAAGTCATCATAGGAAATTCACTAACCAATTAACGATCGATCGGTCGAATTGATCGCATTGTTGCAATTCAAAGGGAAAGTGGGTAAATAAAACGATTTGCTTTTAATCTTTTGTAATTATAAAGAAGTTCTTTAAACGATTGTTGTAAACAAACGTATTGTTGTGATGTTTTGGCAACAGTGCTTGTGTTTTTATCGTATTTTGATCCGAAAGATGGGACGCGAGCGTAAAAACGGTGAAAAATAGCTATACTCGTTGCACGCATGCGCTGTATCGATCTAATGTCAGTGTACTAACAATGCGAGTTGAGGGCGACGTAAGGATGATGTTTCTTTACGGTTTAACATTTTTTTCGCATTAATATTTTTATCCACCGAAAAAAATTGCATTTCTCCCACAATCCCCTCCCCCGCCCCCCATTTTCGGTTTCTAGGGGATTTAGGAAGCCATTTTTTTTATTCGTCTCCGCTGGTCGTTTCCTGTTTGAATTTTCGACTTGAATGAGTTGATGCACATGTCTGTCACATTTTCACTCGAATCTGGACCGGAATTGGACAGTTGAGAGAAGTTGTTGCAGGAAACTGTGTTTGGGGGTGGGGGAAGGGACAGGTTTGTGGTTAATTCGGTCAAATGTGCTATAGTCACGTGATAATTAATTTTTTTTTTAAATTTATTTCTAGACTCTTTTGTAGTTAATTAATTATTGTAAATTTAACTTTAGACTGGGGACGAATTGGGTTATTTTTTTAGGCTTAATTCAATTGGGAGATTTCACACGATTGCATAATTGTTGCAAAATAGTGATGACTTTTATTGGTTAATTAGATAATTGGTTAATTATTTTTTTATATTTTAAAAATTAATTTTTATTTTGCAATTGAATTTTAGTTTTTTTTTTTTTTAAATTGAAAGAAAAATTAATTTAATTTTTGTTTCTTTTTAAAACATTAAAATTTCTATCGCTTTAAACGTTTCGAGGTAAAGGACTCGAGTGTCGCTGAGCAACGCTAGTTCAGCATCTGGTTGCTAAGCGACGACCATAGTAAAGCTGAGTTGCCAATTATGATATTTCATCGGACATATTCAAATAAGCAATAAATTCATTTATTTTTATTATTTTTTTTTTCTTAGGTCGGAATGATGTAAAAAGAAATGATTTAGTGACGTCATTGTTGGAGTGAGTTCAAGGTAAGATTTTCTTCCAAGTCCACTTAACTCCAGTGGGAATCGACAATTCTAAATCCGCATTTTAAATCAAAACGGTTGAATGCGGATTATCGCATTTGGTGTAATGAAAAAAATGGAAATCAAAGAAAGTAGACGGTCCTAGTAGACCTTGGCGCGGGATGACGAAATTGAATAGCTTCAGTTGTCATGGTGACTGCATCGTTTAGGCACTGATGATTTTTTTTTTTATTTTATATTTTTTTTTTTATATTTATTTTTCTTACGGCGAAAGGAATTTGCAATAAAATTTCTACGTTAAATTACGCGTTGCAGTGTAAGCATCAGTACAGGGGCTGCGAATCACTGCATTTGTTTATTATACGATTCGAGCGAAAGAACACATCAATTTTTATTGTGTTTTTATAATGGGGATTAAATAGTGGATAATTGTATTTTTGAAATCATAAAATAACTTTTTGAAAATCTAAAATGATTTGTAAATCAATGATTTATAAGCGATTGAAATTCGCAGTTTTTTCTCAAATTCCGCGATTCGAATTATACTTATTTTTGAATGGCTGCAAAAAGACATTAGACCTTGGGAGATTCTCCTCTTTAAAACCAATTTTTTTTCTCAATCGGATAAGAATCGTTGCAATTAAAATTTTTTTTCTTTTCTAAATTGAAGTTTTTAATTGACACCGATCGTTATTCAATTGAAAATGACGGGTCGGTTGCAAAAGTTGAAATCAGTTAAAGAATTTGAAATTGCATAAGACAAAGTTACCAATACTTTAATGATTTATTTATTCGATGACTGAAAAAAAAAATCAAGTAAAGAAGATTAATTAAAACGAAATTGGTTTTGGTGTGTTCCTTGTAAACTAACTGGTTGCAAAACCTATTTACAGCCGACCATTAATTACTTAGCTTTAAAGCAGATCTATATGTCTGGAAAACAAGAATTAAGTTTATAAAACCATTTAATTCAAACTCTAAACTGAGAGCTTTAAAAAATTAAATCTATCGCATCTTCTATATAAACATAAACAATTTGAATCCGATCATCGGCTACTTTATATTCACTCGCCCTCAACCATCAAATAACATTATTTTAATACATTCCTAAAATATCTTCGAGGGGTTCTACTTGGCTGCATCACAGCACATCTTGATCTTGACAACAATCCTAAAATAGATACATCTGCTTTTAAACCGGAAGTATGCTCTAAACGTGGAAAATATTTCCGTTTGGTAAATGCAAGGGTTTTGCTTGCGCATTGACAATGCATTGACCGGGTTGTTCCGATTTATGGATTTTCACCTGCCCGGTTTGCCCCCTACCGGGTACCGTACACCTCCCGTTACCCCTAAAATGGCTAGGAGAGCGAGCAGGGGGCCCACTATGAGACCCCTAAGAGCTTATAGGAGGTTTGTTGACAGAAGGGCGTTTCTTCAAATGGGGGTTTCAGGTGAGTTAGATCCTCGACTTGTGTAAGAGCTATTTGGTTTTTTTGATTTGGCTGTAAATAATGGAAATAAATTACATACGAGGTTTCCTAAAGGGAAATTAAATTTAGGGAATAATTTTTAGATGTTTAAATGTTGTTGTTGTTTGTTTAGATGCTGCTGTAGCCATGGAACCGTGTGAGGCGGACAGTGTGAGTGTGGGCAGTGATGAGGCGCTCGTTCTCATCCGTGTCAACGTGCCTGAACTGGGCGTCCAGAAATGTCTGCAGTTCCATCGAGATGAACTTGTGTGGGATGTCAAACAACAAGTTCTTGCTGCTTTGCCTAAAGTATTGAGAGTAAAAATTGGATGAATGAAAAAATTGTTGTTTATTTATTTTTAATTACAGGAATTAAAGGAAAGTTTTAATTATGGGTTGTTTGCTCCACCACAAAATGGCAAAGCGGGTAAATTTCTGGACGAAGAAAGGCCGTTATCGAACTATCCATTACCAGGTCCAATTGGCTACCTAGAGGTATGAAAAGTGGAATTTCTTCTAATTAAAAGAGCTAAATTTAATCTATTGTTTTTTTTTTCAGCTCAAGTATAAAAGAAGAATTTATAAAATGATGAATGTGGATGAGAAACAAATTAAGCAATTACACACAAGAGTAAATCAGTAGAATTTATTTAATTTGGATTTTGCGGGTTTTGTGATTGTTTGATCTTTGCAGGCTAATTTACGGCGTATGTTGGAGTATGTACAAAGTTGCCAAGTAGAAAAAGTTACTAAATTGTGCTCGAAAGGATTAGACCCTAATTTCCATTGTACCGAAACTGGAGGTAATTGCATTTTGGATAAATTTCTTAACTTCAACTATTTTCACATCTACAATTGTTTTGTGCTAAACTATGATTGTAAATACATAAACATATAATTTTTAACTTTTATGTGTATATCTTTAAATATGAGCAAAGTATCTAACGTGATTTAGTGACAGAGAGCAGCGAATGATTCCAAGATATACGAGCCTCTAAGCAAGTATGTACTTGCAAAGGCCTTTTTACATTAATTTACCTCATTCTTTTTCAAAAATTTGATAAACTGCAGCAATCTTGATGTAACTCTTTCATAAATTTTAGATAAATTTGGCTTTTTCATCACAGTATCATTAGTACTAGAATTTGTAAGACATTTTAAAATAGTTATTTTAGCAGTTAAAAGCGTGAGGCTTTTAAAAACACAAGGCTCGAAGTCGTCTATACTTTAAACTGTTACTGAAAAACACTCAGGTTAATTGCCATCTCGTACGTATCGTTGGTTTGTGAAATAAGATTCTGTGATCCACACTTTAAATCAAGCTTTGTATATTTTAACTTGCTCTATATTTTTTGCTACTTATGTAAATTTTTGTGTTTTTGTTGTTGCAGAAACCCCCTTAACAATAGGAGCCACAATGAAAAGGTCATCAAAACTTTTAATGGCTTTAGTGAATGGTGGTGCCCTTTTGGATTATCGCACAAAAGACGGTTGCACTGCTATTCACAGGGCAGTTGAAAAAAACAACCATGAAGCCATTAAGGTATGTGGGATGAATAACAAACGTTGTTTTTAATTCATTTTTTGCTACAATTATATAGTTAAATAACCCTATAAAATAAAATTCCTCACATTTTGAAACGAGAATTTCAGACAAACAAAAAGAAATTAAAATATAAAATAAAATTATTTTTAAGTTTACAACTAACATTAAACAAATGATTAAAAAAAAAACAATTAAAAATTCATTTGCTTTACAGACGTTATTAGATTTGGGCTCTTCACCAAATTACCGAGACAACAAAGGACTCACTCCATTATATTACACTGTGCTCTACAATGCTGATCCGAGCATTTGCGAAATGCTTCTACACGATCACGCACACATAGGAGCTCAGGATTGTCAAGGATGGCATGAAGTACATCAAGCATGCCGAAATGGAATGGTACAACACTTAGAACACATGCTTTTCTACGGTGCTGATATGAATGCGAGAAATGCGAGTGGCAATACTCCACTGCATGTTTGTGCTGTGAATGATCAGGTATTTCAAATTGTCTAATTAAAGTGGAATTTTTATAAAATTTTAAATATTAAATTTTTGAAATATTAACAGGAAAGTTGTGCCAGGGTATTGCTGTTTCGTGGTGCTGAAAAGGAGCCACTGAACTATGCAAACCAGACGCCATACCAAGTGGCTGTAATAGCTGGAAATTTAGCTTTAGCTGAGATTATCCAGAAACATCAACCTGAAGATGTTGGTATGGATCAGAGAAAATTATTTTTCTTGCTAATTACTGGGGAATTAAATCGGGCATATGGTGCAAATTAATATAAATTATTAAAAGATTTGACTGGTTATCCAAAATTAATATTAATATCATTGTACTTAATTAGATTTGAAAATTACAAAGAAAATAATTAATTTTAACTTTTTGGTTTAATTTTTTTTGGTTAATTAAATCTTTTCATATATTTTTTCTGTAATCTCAGCTGACATTTTATTTTATTGTGATGACTTTATACTAACATTTCTCTTAATTTCTCTCTGGATCTGTTGTTTGTCAGGTGGCAGGTGCATTCTTCAATGTCTTCTCAGTTCTTATCGTCCTGTTTTACTGCTCGACTTGAAATATTTCTTTAATTCAAAACACTTGAAAAGCAGTGGTTTATTTTCATTTTATTTTAATTTTTTTTTTTAATTTAAATTTTTGTTTTTTAAACACGTTAAACAGAGCAGTGCCAATTATGATTTCAGTTACTTTCCGCGAAGCTCCAAAATTTAATCCAAGACGTCGATTAAGTAATGCATCGTCAATTCTTCATAGGACATTGAGTGACCCTCGTCTCGAGGCATTTGGTTTAAGATCTGTAAGCAGTCCTTCTTTTTCCCATCGTAGCATGCCTCCATTCTCATCGGCCTCTAGTTTGTCCGAGACATTCACCGACACATCCACTCAGCCGAGTCTAGACGGCTCGGACACGGGCAATACAGGTAGAAATGCACTCCTGCTGGACACAGATCCAAAGAGGTTTATTAAGGGATATGCGATCGGGATTATAGGATTATTTACATTATTATTTTTATTAATATTATTGAGTTTTATTATTGAAATATTTCTTGTTCTCCATTTGCAGACAAAAGCAATATAAGCGATTCCTCAGGCATTTGTACTAGCAACAGTGCAAATAGTTACGATCAATACCACAAAGATTCAACTTACGAAATCGACAATAATAGCGGCATGATGTGTGTCTGCCTCGAAGCTTATAATTCGGGCTTGCCCGATCATTTAATTCTGTCGCCCGGAGATATCGTAGAAAGTAAATGACATCGTTTGTATTCGGTTCATTTGCATATTGATAATTTGTATTCTAAATTTAGTAACAGCGATTTTGGAAAGCGGATTACTCGAGGGTAGAACAAAAACCCAACAAGGATTGTTCCCCAGTACATGTGTACAAGAAGTGAGGTTAAGGAAACCAGGTATTTTAACTACGTGTTAAATCATGCGAGCAAAGTAATGAAGATTATTTGATTTTAGATGCCAAACCTGTTATTTCACGAGTAGAAGGGCGACGAGAAGTTAGCAATAGGCTACAAATCCAGAATATTAAAAACTGGAAATAGTAAGAATGTCGATTTAATACAAAAACTTTTATTTCAAATTTATTTTTGCATTTCAGTTGCGAAGAACCAAGAACAGTCATTTTGCATAAAGGAAAAAAAGGATATGGGTTTGTTTTAAGGGGTGCTAAAGGTAAAAAAAAAAAATCATCGATGGTAGAACTTTGTTGTAATGGACTTTTGAGGCTAAGAAAAACAATTAAAAATTTCACAGTTGATATTAATCCGAGTCTAGAAATAAATCGATATGATGAGGGCATTAAAACGAATTTCTACCGATAATAAATATTTATGATAAAATTTTAATTTTTAAGCGTAATATTTTTGTTTAATATTAGCAACGAGTCCATTGATGGAGATGCAGCCGTCTGAAAATTGTCCTGCTCTACAGTATTTAGATGACGTTGATAAAGGAGGTGTAGCTGATCTGTCCGGACTTAAGAAAGGAGATTATTTATTAGCTGTACGTTGTGTTTTAAATTGTATGATATTTGTTTTTTAATGCAAAATATTTACAGATTAATAGTGAAGATGTCACTCAAGCTTCACACGAGCATGTTGTAAATCTGATCCGAAAGTCTGGCGATTTAGTTGCAATGACTGTAGTAACCGTACATCCAGCAGGAGGGATGCTTGGAGACAAACCCGCTAGTGCTGCAATGCGCCAATGTTCAACATTACCTCGAAAATTAATGAGGGGCAAAGGTTAGATATTTTAAAAAAATCAGAAAAGTAAAGTTTTTAAGAATAAATTGTTAAATTCTTATTTTTAAATCAGCCGCTCCTGCCCCTCCAAGACGAGATCCAAGAACAACACTTTCTGTTGGCCGTGCTAGAGCGCGATCTATGGTAGCTGGACTCGCTGAAATAGGTTCGCACATTATCAAAGTGCTTTTAATAGCTTAATATAATGTTCCGAGTGTGTATTTTTTTAAATAGAGGCCTTGAATCAAACTTTACAACAACAGTACGATGCAGAAACCCGTGGTGCGCGTAGCAGTTCAATTGAGAGCCTTCCTTATAAGCCTGCTGCACCCACTACGGACGGACAACAAACGACAGTGAAAACGGCTTCTATTCGGGCGAGACCGGCCTCAAAACGCATAACTGCTGCAGAACTGGAGGAAATTCTAGCTCGACAAGGAACTCCTCAGAACTTGACAATGGGCAGACCTCCTGGCAAATTGCCTAAAGTGTACAGCAGTGTTGCCGAAATGAAGCGCAGTCGAGCGGGAAAACAGAGAGGTATTGCTGACGCTGCTGCTAACCTGCATAAAGATTTTTCCAGTACACCCGATCTAAATGCTGTGGAAGCCGAAAAAGACAGCGGCAAACGCAGGATCAGGAGCCAAGAGAACGTGGCCGCGCTAAATGCGAAAAACAATAGACATTCTTGGGCTTATCCGTCGACGACGAATTCCAAGTTTATCGACGGCAGGGATAGTGTTCTACATGCGTGGGGATCGGACGAAAATCTGTTCGAAAAGTGCCAGCAAGCCGAAACGGAATGTGCCAACTTGCCGTCTTCGCGCGGTCCTCCGCCACCGCCCACTCACCCGCCGCCCCCGCCACCTGTGAGTCAAGTGGTCAGGGTGGACGTGTCGAGGGCGAGGGGAGAATATGCCAACGTGACTGTAGACTCGAAGCCGATGTCCAGCTTTAGACCGGTCGGAGAAGGAGGCAAAATGTACGTGTCGTCCGAAGATGCGTACGTCAGTCACCACAAGACGATCCAATCGCTTCGGTCGTGTTCGCTTCCAGCAAAACTTCCGCCGCCGCCACCCGGGAGCAGCAGCAGCAACACTTCATCCGAATCTGAGACCAGCGGCGATTCGAATGCTGGAGCCGGTTTCAATTCCTACAAGCAAGTGCCATACATGGTTGCTCCTGACGCCGTATCGACGGACAGCGGCAATTCGTCGGAACGATCGCATCCTTCTGTCAAGGGCAATAATACGTCGTTGTACAGGAAACAAATGCACTCCGAACACGAACCCTTCATACCGGCACCTGATTACGACGTGAGCGAGGAGGAAGACGATGTTGTAATAACCCCACAAAACCCACCTTCGATTCCACCTCCGCCTAAAGTGTACGAAAAACAATCGTCGCAAGATTCGCCGAGCCACAGCGACAACAGTCAAAGGTCGACGGGTACCATCAAAGCGGTGGAAATAGGCAGTCCGAACACGAGTCCTCACAAGGACGCGAAGAAAGCAATAGCTGAAGCGAGGGATCGTTTGAAAAGTGTTCAGAAACCGAGCGACGGTGGAAATCAGATGCACTTAGAGCGGAGAGGCTCGACGGGCTCGGGCAAGTTCGTGACCGAGATCGAACTTTCTTCCGATGGGGACATGGAGCGCCAATCTTTTAAGCCACTCTCAGGCAAAACGACCGGAGACAAACCAAAGAAACCTCCGGTACCGATACCGAAACAAGCGAAACAATCCGGTGGACCAACCACGCTCGCCAAGCAAGATGTGGCCAGTTCGCCAGATTTCAAGCACCTCATTGCCCAGAAGGTGGCCGAGAGGCAGAGGCGTATGTCCCAACCTGAAGTCGAACAGCAGATAATGGGGATGATCGAAGACGAAGGTGGATCGACAGTGGAGACGAGCGCAGTGCCCAAAGTGCGTGATCAGATATCGGTATTTGAGAAGAAACAAGAACCGGGTAAACCCGCCGCTTCTTCCCCGATGCGAATACCGAAGCGGGGCGAAAACGATCGCTCGAGGACACGGTCTCAGGTCCTGGACAACAGAGAACTGAGCGAAACTTCGATCCCGATGAAAATTTCCAAATCTTGTCCAACTGATTTATCTCAAGAGGAACTGGAGAACAGCTCTAGTGGTGTTTCGTCTGATGTTGAGGGCCCAGCCGAGGTGTCTGGAGTGGCAGTTGAGGGGGGTCACGGAAGAGAGGAACTGGATTCGGACGATTCTGACGATCTTCAAGACAGGGGATGGTTGCTGAGAGCGCGGCTGTCAGAAGCGGACACTCTTCTTCGCGAAGAAATGGAATCTGGCGGCCGGCGCGTCCTGACGAAGAACGCCGTTTCGCTCGTCAAACTCCCACCTCCGATCGAAAGCGGTGAAACGGACGGTGACAGCGATGTTGCTGAACTGGGTCCTCCAACACCAGTCACGAGCAAATCGAAAAAAGATTTCCCCGCTGGTATGGCAGCTGCAACGACTGTCCTACGTCCGGGTGCTCGTCAGGTGGAGAAGCCGACCCAAATGGTCATAGTGAATCCGATGCCGAGCAAACCTGTCGACATTGTTCCAGCGCCCATCCCGCCTGTCATGAAAATGAGTCACACAAACGCAACGACCAACGGCAGCGGGCGTGTGCACAGCCTGCCTATGGACATCAAACAGACCAGAAGCAGCTTTGCATCGTCCTCTCCCCGCGGCGACCTGGAAACAAAGCACAGCCCCCCTGTAGTTGTCGCCAAACACAAGACACCGCCTTCTGGTCCCGGTCCTACCTTCGTCGAGGTGAAACAAGGACCGCCAACAGCAGCCCGGAGCCGGTCTACAGATTCTCAGCGAATAACCTACGTGCAAGACGGCAAAGATCAGCGCCAATCGTCGGCTTTGTCCAGACACTCGAAAGAACAGGAGGCGTCCAAGGTGCAGTATCGAGGCCAAGGTGTTCGTCAGGTCGACGAAAGCACGAAATCGAGCCCCCCCATGTCGACGAGGGGTGGCCCCAAGCCAGGCTCGCATCAACCCCCACAGACGAGCAGGAAGAAGAAACATAGTGACGGGCCGAACGCTGCCGAGCTGGAGCGGAGCATCGAGCAGAGTCTGGAGCTCATCAAGATGCACGTGGACTCGTTACACGAGGTGAACGTGCTCGCGGGTCTGGTGCCTCCTCCGCCCGAATTCGAGGGGGCAACGACGGCCGAGCAAGCCGGGGAGGTCGGCATGATCGCTCCTCCCCCAGAGTTTAGTGACGACGTGCACGTACCCCTTGCTCACCAGCTCCAGGAGCTGCTTCTGGTGGGTTCCCTACCCCGCCACAGCTCGACGCAGTCCCTACAGCAAGCCATGACACCCTCAGGAGCCGGGACGCTACGAAACACTAAACAAGCTTTGAAAATGGGTTACGCAACAATCAGTGGTTCATCCAGCAGTGCAGCTTCAGCCACGTCCCGTTTAGTGCGCCCCAAGACACTCACTACCGAAGCCGGGATTCAGATGGGCAAAACCAAGGGTCAGAAGCTGTCGCCTGAGATGGCCAAGACACCGCCAGGTGGTGGTGGGATGTACAACGGGTCGGTGGAGAGCCCGGTAGTGCGACTCGACGGCAACAGCGCGGGCTCTAAAGGGCTCAGCATCACTCCAAAGGAGTTCGGCGCCAAACCGTTGCAACAATGGACGAGTCGCGACGTATCCGATTGGTTAGAATCTCTCTTTATGCCTGAGTATAAGGGCAGTTTCGAAGCAGCTGGGATCAATGGGTCTCGTCTTGCCACGATCGACAATTCAGCATTGTTGGAATTAGGTGTCAAGCGTGTCGGTCATCGGCTGAATATGGAACGCTCTCTCCGCAGGCATATGTCACAAAAATGAGTTTCACTTAATAATGCGTATCATGTAAAGAGTCAAATTTCTCATTTGAGTGTATCATTATTGAGGGATAATTGATCAACCGAAAAAAAAAATTAATTATCTAACGAATTTAAAAAAAAAAAAACCCCATTGTTGCAACATTATGGCGGAAAATTCCAGTTTGGATTTATTCATTTTATAGGCATTACTTTAATTTCCATTTTCTTTTTTTATTGAAAAATTCTATGGAGATTATTTTTTTATTTTTTTTTTTCAGTGTAACATTATCATCGATTTATTGTTCGTATAATTACTGTATTGAAATTATGATAATGAAATGTAATTCCAGTTGATTTGCATTATTTTGGTACCTGAGAAAATTATCATTTATTTCCAATTTCTTTTTTTATAAAATATTAATTCATATTGTCAGATTTTATCAGTTTTTTCAAAACTTGTAGAGACCACAATTTTCTGTAATCCTACTCGATAAAAACAAAATAGCACAAAGTTTTAACCATATTGTGGAATCTCTTTCTTTATTTGTGAATAGTTAGCGAAAAAAAAAAAACAATACAATAACCCACAAAAAATTGTAAAGTTGTAAAAAAATAACGAGATATTTCATCAAATTTCCAGTTTTTTGTCTTTGTATACAAATATTTCCCTATTATCTATAGAAGTATGTGTAAATGATTGTATAGTATTTATCATTGTAGTTTCAGTTTGCTTTTTTTTCTTTTTAATGGTAAATCATTTTTGCCGACATTTTTTCTGTGTTTTAACTGGCCAAATAACAATAATCCTTCTATGTCTGTCTCAACGTGAAAAAAAAAAAATAACAAAAAAATTAAAAAAAAAATTTTTTTTAGGTCTTATTATGGATCTGAAAAATTCTCTTTTCAAAGCATAATATAATATTAATTATTTTGATTTTATTCGGTTTTTTTTTTTAAATGTTTTTATTTTTTGTTTTTCGGAAGAGATGTATATAAATATAAATATTTAAATTTCCATTTAAGAGGTTTTTAAAAAGAATGAGTGAACGTGTGAGAAAAGAGAAGAAGAGAAAAAAATGATGTTTTTTTGTTCCATTGTTGTCACATCCTTCCATTGATTGATGACAATAAAAATTGCTCATACTTTGACAGTAAATATATTCAAACAGTACCATTAAATAAAGATACAAATACACTTGCATTCAATAATTCATTATTTG
>JAQFZU010001334.1:0-14161 GCA_034696185.1 Henia vesuviana | reverse complement strand
CCAGATGTTTGCGACGCCAGGGTCGCAAGTTATCGTGACCCCGATTTAATATAAAATATTAAACCGAGATCACGACAAGGTTTTGAGAATTAAAGTGATTTATTGATTTATTATTATTTAAAAACGAGATTATTGTATTTTCCGTGTTTCGAGTGTTTGTTACAATGTGATCAATTGTTTTCTCGTGTTTTACTGTAATATTTGCTTTAATTTGATTTTTGATTTCAAAATTTGTATTTCTTTTTGTTGTAGGGTTTTAGCTTTACCTGATTTTTTACCATTATCAATTATATACGTTTTGATGGTTTTAAATTGTTTTGGGACTGATTTTGATGTCAAATGATTCTTTTATTGTTTATTAACCGAATTCTAAGGTAGATATTGTTTGTAATCAATTTTTGATCGATATTTCTATTCCCATAGATTTACGGGAGTTTCACGCTGCCATATTGCGTCACCAGAGGTCGCCGAATGACTCCTAGCGTCATTTTATACAGTGATCTATGGCAATCTATTTTTAGATGATGAGGCTGTGTCCTCATTTTTTTGTATGTTAATTAAAATAGCTCGTCATGTTACTTTTTATATACAATTTTGTACTCACATCATGGGAGCCAAACCATGATGATTATTTTGTATTTTGTGATTAATTTTGATTAAATTTGTGTGTTTTTCGATTCAGATGCTGAGCCAATTTTTGTGTGATTGAGTGCAACTGTTCATTTTGGATGAATGTGTAAGTGTGATTGCATGAATGAATTGAAATAAAACAGCATAAACGAGTTTATGCTCGTGGCCAAACTTTATTGCATGTAAGATAAATACATTTTACATTACTCGATTTTTATACTTTTTACTGATGCTCGTATTCTCGATTTTAATGATTCCTGTTACTTGAAATATAACAGTTCAGGGCATTGCCGAATGCGCATTGCTGTGTCTTGCGTAATCGCGTGGGCAATATTGGGGGTGAAGGAACTCGAATTAAATCCAAAAGGCATTAGGGAGAGGATGGCTGGGATGAGTCTTGCAAATGGTTATCTTGCATTTGTGGGTTTAATAACTGATGCAAGTTGGCTGCGGCTCTTTCTCCTGGCAAGCTCGCTTTATCACCACTGGCTAGCGGGTCTTGAGCCTGCGTCTCCACTGTTCTTTCCTGGGTTAGGGTCTCTTGCAAGATCAACCCAAGGGTTTGGGTTGATGATTCTTGACCTTTGCTATGGCGTTTCCGCAATCCCGTACTAACTGTAACCAGTTCTAAACCTTTATCTGCCATACTAATCGTTTCAAGTCGTTTAGTCAAATCTAAATTTTCATATAATTTGATCCAGGACAGGCGCCTACGTGTCGCACTCCCACTTCCTCTACTGTAAATTCTGGGAAATGGTATGTTTGGCGAGTTTGACTTAGCAAACTCACGTGGTATTGGATCGAAATAACTTTACACTGTTTCACTTTAATAAATACGACTAACGATTTTTATTCGTGTACAGGGGTGAGGGGGGGTTGTACAGTTGGTATAAATTTACTTAATTGTTATAACGCTAGTCCGCGAGAGACGCATAGCTGGTTTGCGTGGGAGGAAAAAATAATTGAAGGGAATCGGGGTAACCGCGATTCAACAGTAAATTATAAGAGAGATTTGCCAGCTTACAGGCTATATCGTTGGGTCTTCCTACCGGTATCCTGAGGGTCGAGGTCCTTCTCATCGTGAGCTCAAGTGTCTGCTGCTTTGAGACTGATGCCGCGGCTGCCTTCGTGTCTAGGGGGTTTTTTCTTAAAACGGCGGTTTAGTTCAAACTTTTTGGCTTCTACCTCCGGTCACTCTTTGCAGTTTCATTTACTTGGCACAGGCTTGATCATTGGGGCTCTTGAGGTTTTTTGGAAGTTGTGTCTTTGGTGGTTGCATTAGTAGTTTTGTTTCATTTTCCTCAGAAGCCTGCCTTGTCCCCTCTGCTCTGGTGGCAAATATGTGGGTAAGCAGGGGCTTCCTCATCGGACAGGGGTGCCTCGAACGCGTCATCACGTCCGGGATGAGTGACTGTCAACCATTTGACAAAAGACACTAGTCACAAGTCGAAGGTTGCATGTCTGGAAATTAGCTGGGGGGTCACCCAAAATGCGCATGCTAAAAGGGTTACAAAGTGGGGTCGAAGTATTTACAAGGGCGGATCACCACATATTTACTTTTTCCTATAGGAACTGATAAATCATATAGCCTATAAGTAATAAGATTTAATAGGCAAAATGCAAATAAGTATAAAAACTGTTACAAACTATATATTATAAATAATGAGTTTTTATAGGAATTATGTTTGCTTACATAAACAGCTATAGTTTCCTATAGGATAGTATACATCCTTTCCTCAAGGGCAACCATCCCTATCGCCACTTCATGGGTTATGTTCTGTTTTACTTGTAGCCATGGAATATGTTAACACCAAACACCAAAATTTTTAGGTTTATTGTTTTGACCTTGGCTTTGGTTTTGTCTGTTTACAATGCAAAGTTCATTGTAAACAAAAATGATCAGTGCAAGGTCATGTGATCAGTGCACTGCCTGTTACACTAATTTTTTGGCTTTGCATTGTAATCATACTTCAAGCCAAAAAAATTTTGCATGCAGTCCTGGGTTCAAATCCTGACTAGGCTCCCAATTGTGACTGGCCGCTCCCCCGTTGCTTGAACACAGTCTCCATATGGTCGAGTTTTTATATGCACGTTAAATAATCAAAACAAACACGAAATTTATGGATTGTTGAGCCTTTATTGTAAGGCCGCAACTGGCATCATCGTTACTTTCCAAGGGAAAAACCACCAACACAAAGCCATATTATCATAGACACACTTTTGGCTACATGGGGTAGCCATATATAGCACTCAGCCTCCACTCAGAATTTCCCATGTCCACAACAACCTCTTTCTGGTCAACCCCGTACATTCTCACTCTATAGTGGCTTGCAATAGAGTCTACACTGTAAAAACAAAAGGAGACATTTGGCACTTTTTGGGGTAAATTTGGTATCTCATATACCGCACCCCAAATGGTGACTTCACACACCTGTGTTTTTGAGGTGCTTTAAATCACTATAAGGATGCTCAGTAGTCACCCATTTTAAATGAGTGTTATTAGGCATCCGTCTTGGACAGGTTCCATATTTCACTTATCTTTATTTTAGCAATTTTAATAGTAATTTATTGGTTATTACAACGGTAATAATCAATAAACCAATATTTGTTGGTTATTGGTTATAACTAAAATGTTAAACAATTATAGTAGAATGCACTGATGCTGGAATGGCATGTTTTTCTTTTAATCTTAGAAAATATGAACTTAATGCATTTTACATATTTACAATGAAGTGTGTCGTGTTTCTACTTTCTTTATTAAAATCAAATTGACGGATAGGCAGATTCGAAGGATGTTCGAATCCACGTGTTATGTTGGGAATTCAGAGTCGAAACGAATCAATAAAGACTCAAAAACTTGAGAATAAACGACTAAAGTTTTATTTGTCAGAAGGGGCTGGGTTTTGTACAATTGGGCTGTACAATTGTTTATCAAAAGAAAACTCGTTATAGAGTCGGTTCACGTGAGGCGCGGAACTGATCGTGTTCAAAATACAATAACCCAAGGGAATCGCAAAGACACGATTTGACTTAAAGTTAAGATTGTGTTTTTTCACGTTACCTTTTTTCTTACTTCTGGTATCGGTCGGGGTCGTTCTTGTGGTGAGCGCAAGTGGCTGCTGTGATGAGTCTGATGCTGTGGCTGAGGTTGTTGTCTAGGGGGGTTTTGTTCACAGGTTTAGCGTAAACTTCGTGGCCTCTAGCTCCGGTCACTCCGAAGGGTATTTATCTTCCTTGGCTTGATTATTGGGGCTCTTGAGGTCTCTCTCAAAGTTGTTGCTGGTTGTGTGGTTTCTATTAGTTCTGTTGCCCTTCCCTCAGTCACCTGCCTCGTTTCCTTTGCCCTGGTGGCAACTATGCACGTAAGCAGTTTTTCCTCATTGGGAAGGGAGAGCATCTGGGGTGAGTGATCATTGACCAATGACAAAGGACATCGGGTCATAAGTCAAATGTCGGGTGTCTCGCATACCTGAAAATGATAATCTATTATCACCAGTATCTTGCTTTATATTATGTTTAAACAAATGCATATGGGTTTGAGATTATAGTTGACAGTTCTAAAATATATCAATAGGCATAACTGGCAACCTTAAAAGATATAATCACCTTTGGGTGAAAAATGGCAGTCTTGGAGCATATGGCACCTTTAAAGAGACAAAGGCACCCTCGAAGAGATAAAAGCACCCTCAAGAAGGTGTGGGCACCTTTATGGCACCTTTTTGCTTGGAAAGGAACTATTTGTCACCATTAGCATTTTGAGGCACCTTAAGGCGCTTTTTGGTACCCATTTGGCACCTTTTGTTTTTACAGTGTATATTGAGATTGAGCCTCTCAGATGGTGTGGTCGGATATGACCGAGATCTATGTTACCCTCTAGTGATGACTGGTCAAAAAGTTCTTTTAGACAATTTATCAGTTGTAGCGTTCATCACACTAACAAGTAGCAAATAATTTTTTTTTGCTTTCTGCACATCTTTTACAATGAAAAATGCTTTTATCTGTTAAACATGAGTCTCAGTCTGCTTTTTTTATATATGCTAATTTTTCCAATTTTAGATATTTTTCCATTGGTATTTCTTCTTGTTTAATTAGGTTGCAAATAAATCTAATTCTTTTTGCCATTTGTAATGTTTTATGCTTCATTAAAACAAGATTATGTTTTTCCACTTAATAGGTAACAGTTTTATGATAATGATTTAATAAGCTGTTTTAACTTATTAAAGTATTATCGTGCCGCGATATCTCACAGATCTATAAAAAAATCTAAAACTTTAATTTTGTTAAACTGTAATAGATGTAAGTAATTTTTCTTATAATAGAGCAATTATTTAAGACTTATGGTTAAAAAGCATGAGAATCGGAAAAGATTGTTGACAGGTAATTAAAATTCAATTTTCCATTTTTTTTAAATTGAATATTAAATTCTACTACATTCCATTCTACTACAATTCTACTACAATCCCGTCTTTTATAAAAGGGGCAGATGGTTATCGATTATTTATGTCTGGTACGTTTAGAAAATCTGGTGCTGGAAATGTTGTTGCATAGCAACGATAGTTTGTTTATAACTTGGTCAATAACAGCAAAACAGTTTAGTCACTCAAATTTAACGATATTGAACGTTGCCTTAAATTCTTGTGACCATTTTCTCTAAGCACATTAAATTTAAGTTTGCTCATCTTGAAGAAAATCTAGCTGTTTGAGGATGTAAGTGAAATTTAGTTTTTCTAAACTTGGAAGATATGATCTGAAATTGAATATTGTGCAAAACAGTAATAAGTGTGATTATTATACACTACAATTAACCATTAATCAAGAATTAGATAAACTTGTACACGTAAAAAGTGCAGAAAATTGTTATAGCAATTACAGAAGAATATTTGTATAGAAATAGGAATTGGGTTAAATGAAAAGGAGGTTGAGAAAATTTTCGTAATAAGGAAAAATAATTTTTAGAAAACTAAAATAAACGCAGTACTATGACATTTAACACTGGTCGTAAAATATACGCAGTAAATGAAATATGCAAAATATTTTTTTTATTTATAGGGATTCTTTGGTTTTTTAGTGAGAAAATTGACATTTTTTATTATTTTGTTTTTATATTTTTTTAAATTAATAACTTAATACTTAAGATACTCAAGTTACTTGGGAAAAAATAATAAATTTTTCTCGACAATAGAATTACAAACTTGCATATAAAAATAAATGAAATTAAAATTTCAGTAAGCCAAATATTTTATTTCTTTGTCAATTTTGAAATTATTTCAGAAAATCTGAAAATGCGATTGAAAACGACTTTGGCAAAAGAAGCAAAACATATCCTTTAATTGTATCTTCTTCTCGAAGAAGATTTAATTTTTTTTAATGATTTACTAGACATCCTTAACTAATTGCTGCACATGAACATCTCGCCAGTTGTGTAGGATGGGCAAGTCCTGATGACGTTTTCTCGTGCGCCGATGATCACATTCTTCTCCGATGGAATCTACCGACTGGAGAAACTACTAAAATAGCTGATCTGTCAGATGATCTCTTTCCTACTGATATGCATTGGTTCCCACGAATACATTCAGCGGGAGCCAAAAAACAGAGTGGATCTGATATTTTTGTATTGACTACTACGGAAGGTAAATGAAAAGTGTTTTACTATTAATTAATTTAATTAATAAATAGTAAACTTGCAGGCAAATTTCATTTGATATCAAAAACTGGTAGAATAGAGAAAACAGTAGAAGCTCATCGAGGAGCCATTTTGGCAGGTTGTTGGAGTTCAGATGGAATGGCATTGATCACTGTTGGTGAAGATGGTCAAGCGAAAATCTGGTCTCGTAGTGGAATGCTTCGATCTACTTTGTCTCAAACTAGTAATAGAATATTTACTAGCAATTTTATATTATAATGTATTTAACATATTATTTACTTGTAGATATTCCTATTTATTCAGTTGCATGGAGTCCGAATTCAGCTGAAGCATTATTAACTAATGGCAAGAACTTGATCATTAAACCTTTACAACCAAGTCAAAAATCAATTCAAGTAAATGAATATTTTATTTTAACTTTATTAGTTTTTTATAAATTAAGGACTTGAATTTAAAGTGGAGAGCTCACGAAGGATTAATTCTAAAAGTGGCCTGGAATCCGAATAACAATTTAATTGTATCTGGAGCAGAGGATTGCCGTTATAAGGTATTTAAAAATTTATTGAAATCATTAAACTGTTACAGTACAATTTATTTTAGGTTTGGGATTCTTACGGTCGCCAAATGTACAGTAGTGGAGCTCATGATTATCCTATCACTTCGGTTGCTTGGGCTCCTCATGGGGAACTATTTGCTATTGGATCATTCAATACATTGCGTTTATGCGATAAAATAGGTGTAAGAAGATTTTATTTAGGCTACTTTCAAATGATTGAATCAGTTTATTGTAATTTTCAGTGGTCTCATTCTTTGGATAAACCAAACACAGGCAGTATATTTAATATATCGTGGTCTCATGATGGCACTCAATTGGCAGGTGCATGTGGGAATGGCCATATTATATTTGCTCATGTGATTGAAAAGTATGTTACAGTAATATTGTCCAATTATAAAACATAACGAGTGATCTGAAGGCGATTAGAATGGAAGAACTTTGAGGCAACTTTAACAAGTCGTAAAACTATTCAAGTTCGGAACGTCAATGACGAAGGATGGGAAAAATTAGAATTTCGAGATCGAATTATTAAGATTTCGTTATCGCATGGGCATTTAATTGTTGCAACAACTACGCAGTGTTACATTTACAGTACACGCAATTGGAATACTCCTATCATATTTGAATTAAAGGAGGGAAATGTTAGTCTTATTCTTCAAACTGATAGGTAAGTTTGTACATTTTATTTGCAATGTAATGTTATTATTGGACTTGTTTTTAGGCATTTTATGTTAGTCGATTCTTTGGGAATTTATATCTATTCATATGACGGGCGTACAATAAGTGCTCCAAAATGGCCGGGAATGCAACCAGATGTTCTTAATTATAATACAATCAGCCTTAGTAATGATACAATAGCTATACGAGATAAAACAGATGAAAAAGGTTTCATTAATTTTAATAATCAAATTAGAAAATATGAATTAAATGATTTATTTGATTTCAGTGATTCATTTGATTGACGCACTGACTGGAAAATCTTTAACAGAAGGAAAACCATATTCTCATAAAGTAAATTAATATGACAATTGAATGATAAGAAATTCAGATTTTGATTCTTTCAGATAGAAGTGATTGATTTGAAATTAGACCAGTGTGGACCAGCGAGTGAACGGCGTTTGGCCTTTATTGATAAAAATAGGGATTTGCATTTTCTAGCTGTTCGTACTTTTGGATCTGGATTCAGGGCCGCGAAATTGGGTGAATGTTATGAATATCTTAAATTTAAAGCAAATTTTAGCCAATCAAAACATTTTTAGGGGTTATGGTAAATTCCATTTGTTGGAGCGACACTACAAACATGTTAGCAGCTGTTCAGGAAGGAAAATTTTCTGTTTGGTATTATCCTAATGTGCTGTATGTCGATAAGGATTTAATTAATAAAACAGTTATGGAGAAAGACTCCAGGTACTGAAATGTACGTTAGTTATTTGTTTTTTATATGCAATTTATTATAATTTGTAGTGAATTTGGAAAAAGTCCACAAATTGTTAGTTTTCTTGGAAATCTAATTAGTATTCGTCGCATGGATGGATCCTTAATAAGCACTCCTGTTTCACCTTACCCATCTATTCTTCATGGATACGTAATTGCATTGAAATGGGACGATGCTACTCGTCTTTGTCGATTCCTAAAGGTGAATACAGAAATTATTCGTTGATAGATTATATATATATTTTTATGATAGGACGAAACTCTTTGGTCATGTCTTGCAGCAATGGCTGCTTATGCTAAGCATTTACAAACAGCTGAGGTGGCTTATGCAGCAATAAGTCAAGTAAAATACTGTCAAAAAAATTGAAAATCTATTTTACAGTGTATCTATTTTGTTTTTAAGGCTGACAAAGTGCAATTTATTCAGAAAATTAAAGACAACAACATTCAAGAAATGCGAATGGCTGAAATGGCACTTCTTAGTGGCAATGCAAAAGATGCAGAAGGCATTTTTTTACAAGCCGGTTTTGTTTTTCGTGCCATCATGTTGAATATAAGTCTTTACAATTGGGAGAGGTAGGCTTTGAATTGATTTTAAATTTTATCAATGATGGAATAAAAAATTTACAGATTTCTTTAATATGCAATCAATGAAATCGAATTGCTTGAGCTAAATTTATAATCCAAAATTTATAAAACATTTAAAATAATGCTTGAAAGTCTTTTGTAAATGAAGACTGTAAAATGAAGCCTTTAAAAATTAATATAATTATTTGTAAAAATACAGCAAGCATTGAACATATTTATTTTCTATTATGGTAGAGCACTGGATTTGGCTATTCGCTATAAAACCCATGTGGATACTGTTTTAGCCTACAGGCAAAAATACCTGGACAAATTCGAAAGGAAAGAAACGATCAAACAATTTCTTCAGTTTGCAAATGAGGTAATACAAAAATCCAGGAAAACTTTCTTTTTTAATATATATTTTTTGAATTGGAAATCAAAACCTAATATATGTCTAGATTATATTCTCAACTCTTGATTCTAATTATGATTAATACATTCATACACTTTTTATCCATTTTCTTTTGTTTCCAGTTTTATAATAGATTATACTGGATAAAGAGTGGAAATTAATTATACTTTTTAACTTTAAAGCAGGTATATTGACAATTTTATCTGTAAGAATCTGAGTGCAATCAGGTATTGTGTTACAGTCATAACTGATTGTTCACTTACCTAGCCATATATGAATACAATAGAAGTATTGGAATGTAAATGTTAGTTTCTGCTCTTTTCTGTTAGGTTGAAGTGGATTGGGCAAAAATTAAAGCCAAAATGGACATGGAATACCAAAAGGAAAATGACAGATCAGCAACCAAACGAGCCGGATCTGTTCATTCTTGATGATATGGACAAAGGGCAATCAACCAAAAGTTGCTATTTGGACTTTTATTTCTTTGTTTTTGTTTTCTTACAATTTATCGGTGAAATGTCATGTTGTAATAAGAAAAATATAAAATTGTATCATAATAGATTGCAACAGTGTTAGGCACTCGGAGTAACATCATTTCTTGCCTTTTTTTTGAATAATAAATTAAAATATATATAGAAGATATTAAAGTGAAAATATTAACTTTTTCGAATTGTAATAACTATTTGGAAATATAAATATTTCAAACATCCATCATAATAATAATAAACAGCCAAAGATATCTTCATGAAAATGAGACCTGTCGATTGCAAGCTGCCTTGGCACGGCACCCAGCTGTACATACTCGATCAGCCTTCCAGCCAATCCCCCAATGGCTACCACACTCCACTATCACTGCATCCTGCCTAGTTGGCTATCAGATGCACACTTTCTTGTTAGTATCTTGGGTTGGGTTGAGGGTTATGCCCCATTGGTTATAGATGTCTCGTGATGTTATTTGGGGATCTGTGGTGCCCTAAAGTGAATGGTTACAAAATTTAGAAATACTTTGAAATCATACCATACTGATAAATGATCTTATATTATTATTTGTTTACAGATGAAGGCTGGGTTGTTTACTTTTTGCAGTTATTTCGTAACCAACAGACACTATACGACACCACAGGTACTGGTAATCAACCAATGGGGTACTTCTTCACACCTATCTGGGATGGTGCAACCCTTTAATCTTAGTTAATCTTGGGCAGAGGTCAGAGACAGTCTGGTCTACTCTTGGGTATCTAACATGCAAGAATTTGACCAGGTAGCCATGCATTGGTTGTGGTGGAAGTTGTATGGAGGCTGAGGAGCATGTACATTTACCCCATGTAGCCATTTGTTTGTCTGAATAATATGGCCTTGTGCTGATGGCTTTGGCTACCGACATGGGCTGGTGAACCTAGTGTGTGTCAAAAAGATGGTGGTGAAACAGGAATTGCCCTTAATATTAAAGGTCTGACAAACTATAAATTATGCGTTTGTTTCAAAAATTTTACATGCATTGGCCGTAACCATGCTACCTGGAGCCCTTGTTCAGGTGGTGTGGAAGCGGTGGGTCACAATTTTTAATTTGACTTTATATCCATTACTCTAACAGTAAATAAGCTTTTCTTCTGAAGATTTTGCTACTATTGAGTTTTTAGAGTGCAAAATTGATCATCTAAACTTGGCTCCAATGGCATACATTTTTTTTCAAAGAAATGACAATTTTTATTTATCACTTAGTGGAAACGAAATTTCAACTTTTATCATGTGACCAGTCGTCACTAGAGGGCAACATGAAGCCCGGTCACCTGACCCCAGGGCACATTCAACCAAACCACCTTGGGGGCTCAACCCCAAGTTAGAAAGCCTGTTTTCAACCAGGGATTGAGGATATGTGGGGTTGCCCAGGCAAAGCTGTGGCAGACGTTGGGAATGTTTGCGGAAGATGAGTACATGTATTTAGTTTGTATGTACGGTTACTCTATGTAGCCAGAGTGTGTCTAAGATAATATGGCTTCACGT
Organism: Henia vesuviana; assembly: GCA_034696185.1. Lineage (NCBI taxonomy): Eukaryota > Metazoa > Arthropoda > Chilopoda > Geophilomorpha > Dignathodontidae > Henia > Henia vesuviana. The sequence continues at coordinate 2,914 of JAQFZU010001334.1, read as the reverse complement.
CGGTAGTTTCGGCCACCGACATGAGGTCAGCAAACTCAGAAAGCATTGGAAACCTGATGGTGGTGTGGGTTGCGGCCTTATTAATAAAGACTCGGCAATCCATAAATTTTGCACCCATTTCAATTATTCGACCTGTCCAGCCTGTAACCCTGCCGTATGGAGACTGTGTCCAGGCAACAGGGGAGTGGCCGGTCACAACCATAAGTTGGATTCTTGTTCTTTCGTTTGATTGCGTTTGGAATTGACTTGTATAAAATGCAACCAAGTGAAAAATTATTATGTGAGGACCTTTCCTTATTGGTTCTGCTTTTTCTGGTTTATACATTGGGATTTCCCAAAGTTTTGGAATAAGAAAAAGCAAAACTCAGTAAAGATTGTAACGAGATTAAAAGTCTCGAGTTGCCTTTTAGAAATATCCGACCAGAAGTTGCGGTAATAGTGTAAATAAATGGCTTGACAAGTTAATATTCCTTCACTCGAAGGTTTGATGATTGTCAATAAGCTATTTATTAGTATTTAGTTTGTAAATCTCCCGTGTTGGATATTAGGAAATTAGGGTTTGATTTAACCATAACCTAATTGAGAAAGCACATGTTTTTGTAGTTCAGTGTGCCCATTAGATGGCATTTAGATGAATGACTTTGGCCATTTCATCCGATTGGATGGAAATGGAAGAGTCTGAGTGTTCAAACAGTGGAAATTGGGTAGTTTCGCCCTCTTTTGTGTAAAAGGGATTAGCTGGTTATATAAGTCAGTGCAAGTGATTGTTTAAGACTGTTAAACATAATTTAGAACACTGCATTTCAAAACAATTTTGCAGAAGAATAATGAAGCGACTACACCCGATGATTACATGTCAACAAAATGAAGTAAAATTTTGTTATCAATCAAGTTGATATACAATTACATTGTTCAATATATAATGCATTTCAAAGACAGTTAGTTGTTGATTTTACTATTTGTACATGTTGATTCATGATTAATCTAATGTTTGACTTTGTCACCATTGATTAATAGCATTTGACACTGATTAGCAATTTAGCTTGACGTGAAAATGAATTCAGCCTACCTGACCCTGGAAAGCAACCGATGATGACAACTCCTTATAGGTCTGTCTGACTCGGGGCCGGCACTGTTACTATTGGTGCAGTGATCGGGTGCATGGGTTGCACCTTCGTAAGTTGCCGTCCTCTTGTGTCAATGTATTTCCAATGGGACAGGTGTTGAGCAGAAGGATAGATCCTGTGTCAACACTGTGGGTAGTGAAATGCAACTGCTGCCACGGGCAATGAGAGGTACATCTCTTAGGTACTGAAGATTATTGTCTTCAGAACCCCAAGGATGTTCTCCCTTTTTTCTCTAGTTGTATCTTCAGTTGATCGAATTTATCACATGCGATTGCATGACAATGATTTGATCCGAAATGGAATAGATTTATACCGTTAACGATGACAAACCAGAAATCAGTTTCGAGTGCCAAGGTGACAGAAAGATGTGATTTCGGCTGAACGAGTGATTTCCAGCAATCGAGGAGAATGCGATTGCATTATCCAAAATCCTACAAAGTGCTCCGAATTCTGATAGTGTATTTTGTGCCCGACCATGTGTTTCGTTGTGACCCCGATGCATAACTGCGTACATCGATAAATAAAGTTTTGCCATTCGGCCTAGTTCTTGAGTCGAGTTTAGTTTAATGTCGCTTACAGTAATTTGGCGCATTTAGTTCTAGTGGTATTTAGGTTTAGCTAGCTTAGTCTTTCTGTTAGTTAATATTTTAGATGGAGTTTTGTGCAACTCCATAACCTGTCTAAGATTGCTATTTTTTAGTGATGGTAATCAGAACCTGTCTAATTGTTAATGTGTAAATATTAACTTAGTAATTATATAAATGAGAATTGATCTGCTAGCAAATAGTATGAATGCTTTAATTGGCTGATTAATAAAATCCTGTCATGATTTGAGAAAAGACATAGTCAGATAAACTTGGTTTTCTTTAATTTATCGGGTTTTAGTAAAACTAATTGGAGTGGGAAAAAATCACAGTCACAAGATCTTTCAAAATTTTTACAACAGTTTTAATCCGTTTGTTTGTGAGGACAAATACACATAACCTGAGTCCAATCTGACTCAACTTAACTTTTTTTTTCATTATTTTTTCTCTCACATTTCTCACAATTGTTTAATTGATTATTTACTGGCTACTACTTCTGACTCCACATTATAATTTATTTATTTATTTAACTTAATTCTATTTAATTTAAAATTTTCCAAACTTTTCTGATGTAGGTTTTTTTTTCTAACATTAAAAATTTAATATATAGTGATCGGGTCGTATTGTGGTAAAATAAAATAATATTTGGGTTTTGAAATAAACTTAATTCGAATTCTATGCACGTGAAAGTATCCTTAGTAGCATTACATTATTTGCATGTGCAAATATATTATGTGCATTCCAGAACAAACAAAATGTGATTGCACTTTGTTTTATCATTCGATTTGTAAGCTTTGTAAACTGCAATAGTTATAATAAGGTTTCTTATTTGTTTTTAAACTCACGTGAGTTTATCTTTTATCACACACTGTAACGAGATTAAAAGTCTCGAAGTGTCTTTTAGAGATACCCGATCAGAAGTTGTGGTATCATTTGTAAATAAATGACTAAGTGATTAATCAGTCCTTTAATCAAAGGTTGGTTAATTATCTATAAGTTATTTATTAGTGTTTAGTATGTAAATCTCCTAGTGTAGATATGTGTGATTGATATTAGTCACTTGAAATTAGAGTTAACTCAAGCCTAATTGAGAAAGCACGTGTCTTCGTTGTTTGGTGTGTCCATCAGATGGCATTTGGATGGACGACTTTGGCCATTTCATCCGATTGGATGGAAATGGAAGAGTCCGAGTGTCCAAAGAGT
>JAQFZU010001333.1:0-14170 GCA_034696185.1 Henia vesuviana | reverse complement strand
TGTCATTTAATCCCTTTCCATATATGGTGGTCAAAACAGTCCTTTGGCCTGCTGATTCACTCTCCCAGCTTTATTTCAGGAACATGGCTTAAAGCTAATTCTATTCCTAATTTAACCTTTTGGCAACTTTCCTATCCCGAATCAAGAAAAGTCACACAACTCTACATGACCAGTCATCATTGAGCAATCACTCGTGGTTATACATTATTGCACTACTAAACAACAAGATTCATTGACTTATTCTACAAGATTAGTTAATACAAAAATTGATAAATCTAAATTCACAATTATTAATCACTACTTTTAACAATTTGCTATAACTCTAAACAATTCTATTTTAAATATAATAAAATGTTATCACGCGATAAAATCAAATGTATAATAATTAAAATAACCCTTTATTTTAATATAATAAAATAACCTCTTGGTCTCGCATCACCACATCACCATACATATTTCTAGGGTGTAATTGGATAGAGAGAAATAAAATTGTGGTGTCATTCCTTAATCAGGAATGGTTCCACATCGACTTTCCAGCTGAAACATTTCCTTTCGAGCGAGATCCTACCTCCCACGAATTAGCAGAAGCGATATTTGATCGTTTTGACAGTTTGTTTGTGACAAAAGAAGAGGAGAAATCTTCTAATGACGTCATGGGCAACTTGCTGTCGAAATGTACAATGGGAAGGGATAAACTATTACGTTTACGTGGTTTATTGACAAAATATCAACATCTTTTTAGCGATACTGCTGGGTGCCATCCAACGGCGGAGCACTTGATTCCGACAACAACAACTAAACCTGTTCGCTGTCGTGATCAACCTGTTTACCCAGCTAAAGCTGAAATCCTGCGTGGTCTTGTCGACACTTTGGACTCTAATGGTGAATCTCCATATAACAACCCTCCGATTATAGTTTCTAAAAAGGGTGGTACCTTTCATTTATGCATTGACTTTCGTGCTTTTAATAACGTCACCACTAAAGATGTTTATCATATGCCGGAAATTACCATGATATTAGCATGCCTAGGGGGGAAGAAAGTTTTTTCAACTTTTGATCTCACCAAGAGATACTATCAAATTAAACTAAGGGAGTCGGATAGGTTTAAAACTGCTTTTTCCACTCCTCAATGTACATTTCAATTTACTAAAATGCCATTCAGTCTATGCAACGCTCCTTCTGCGTTTCAAAGAATGATGGGTAACGTTCTTGGTGATGCGAAATATAAGTGGGCAATGGCATACTTAGATGATGTCATTGTCTTCAGCAATTCCTTTGACGAACATATGAAACATTTGGAGGATATTTTTAAGCAACTGTTAAATCATAATTTAACTGCCAGCCCCTCGAAATCTTTTGTAGGTCCCGATAAAATTGAATTTCTTGGTTTTATTTTGTCAGATGAAGGTTACAGCCCTAACCCTGACAAAGTGAGCGCCGTAGAGGAGTTTCCAGTACCGAAAGATGTGAAATCTTTACAAAGATTCATTGGAATGGCTGGATATCAGGCTCCACTGCTTCAAAATTTCCATAAAAACTATGGGCCACTCTTTATGCTTGTCAAGAAGGACATCCCATGGTTATGGACAGAAGAATGTAATCGGGCTTATGAGAGTATCAAACAGCAACTGTCGCAACAGATCGTGCTCCCATTGCCCAATTATAACCTCCTTTTCATCATACACACCGATGCAAGTGCGGGTGGTCTGGGAGCAGTCTTTATGCAACTGTTGCCAACCGAAAATACGCCCCGACTAGTGGCCTACGCGAATAGAACACTGCCCGGAGCCGAAGCCCGCTATAGTGCATCCGAACTGGAATGCTTGGCAGTCGTATGGGCTGTCAAAAAATTTCAACAATATGTAGAATATTCTCATTACACCGTGGAAACTGACCATATGGCGCTGAAGTGGCTCATGTCGGCAGAAAATCTGACTGGTTGCCTCGCCAGATGTTCTTACAACAAGAAAATTTCACTATAATATATAGGAAAAGTACTAGCAATCAAGTGGCCGATGCTCTTTTGCGCAACGAGGGGGAGGATGATTCTGAACCACCGGAACTTAGCGCAGAAGATGAGGCACTTGCTCGCGCATGCGCAATTTGGCCAGAAGATGAGACTCTACCGATGTCACCTCTTTCGACCAAAAATATTTGCGCAGAGCAACGTAAAGATAAAAATTTAATTAAAATACTTGAGTGGTTGCAAGCTGACGATCCCTCAACAATCGACATCTTGCAACTGCACATTTTTTATGCTAATAATATTCAAGATTTTCTGGTTGGAAATGATGGGGTGCTAATGAAATATGCTTCTTATCGTTCTGATTGGTTTGTCGATGCTTGTGATGAAAGTCCTGCGATGAAGATAGTAATTCCAGTATCTCTACGCAAGAATTGTCTTCAACAATGTCACGACCACCCATCCTCAGGTCATGGTGGTGTAGACGTGACGTTAGAAAGAGTAAAACGAATATATTATTAACCAAAAATGGCTGCATTGGTTACCGATTATGTTAAAAAATGTTATCATTGCCAGAAATGCAAACCAATACAAAGGAAACCGGCAGGATTGTTAAATCCAATCTCGCCAAAAATTGGTCGTTTTGAGAGGATTGGGATTGATTTAATGGGACAAAAAACCCATGACAAACAATCGTAATTGTTTCGCTCGTCGTCTCCACCTGAAAACCTACTTTCAACGACTTTTTTTTGGATAATTTAGGATGCCACCAGTAAGTTTTGTCGTAATAAAGCTATTTTAAGTGTTTTTATTTGATGTTTGACCGATGGCCGAGGATTTTTAACTTCCGACTGCCGATCAAACGACGAAGTGGAAGTGTGACTGCCGTGCCGAGTGCATGACAGTGCCGAGGGTTTTTCCCTTGACGCTGCTAAGCGCTGGGTTGTCAGTCGACACTATTGGACTTAATTAATTTCCTACCCTGTTTTCCATTAAAAATAATAATAAAACCTACTTTTAACCAAAAACTTTATTTCACATCAGCAAAATGGATCCATCGACAATTTTTTCGCCGATAGGCCTATCGCGCTGATAAATCCCTGCTAAAAAATTCAAACTTTCAAAAAAGTATAAAAATACAAATCTGTTATATTTTTATAACGCAACGTTCGTATTTCCTTGACAATGCATTGCCAGATTTTTTTATTTAATTAAATAAATCTGACATTGTTATCAAAACTATGAATAAATTATTTCTCGTATCCGCCATTATGACGTAACATGAAAATTCTCTTTTTCTTCCTTTCTATTAATAAATTTTTTTTATTAATAAAACTTAGCAAGTATTTTTTTTTGCTTTATAAATTTCTTATTTTTCTTTTAATGAATAACAACACATAAAGAACTCCGTCGAATTCTTCATGCTTTGAATATGTGCAATTCTGTCACTAGATGGCGCCAAGAAGACTCGTTCAGCCACAACCATCTAGCAACTGTTTTATATCACACATTTAAGGATCTCGTACAATTTTCAAGCATTTAATAAAGAATTAATGGTGAATTCTATAATAAAAATTTTTTTTATTATTATTTCCTTTAACTACTTGTTAATTTTCTTTTTTCTCACTTTTTTTCCTATCTGTAAAAATTCTTTTTTACTAACAATTATGAGTGGGTATTGCAATTAGCCATTGCACTGTGGCTAATAGCTATGACTGCTTGTAATAAATTGGTTTCTACACTTGGATGATTCTTGGTGTTAGGATATTAATTGATATCTCGACGATGGACCATTCATACTATTGTATATTACTACAATTATTTCTTTTTATTATTTATTATATATTTATTAATTACGAATTTTTCTCATTAATTTTTTTTGGTTATCTTTTCAGAAACGTCTGAATCATTTTCAATAGCGAAAGAGACGATGAGCTCAAGGTAGAGCGCATGGTCATCTGCACCATATGCGCTGGCCTTGGATTCTTAATCCTCTACTTAACTGGAGGAACTTTGCAGTGCGGTAATTGTCTAGGTTTGGGATGGGTCCCTCAATCAATCCCGATCTCACCCGCAGTTATCAGACACTTCGACGCTCTGGGAATTCTTCGCTGTCGAAGATGGAACTCAATGTTTCACTCTTTTTCGACGATAGATTCGTGGATCAAAGCCTTACGGCAACAGGGCCTGTTATGGCCAACAACGAATTCCGCGCCCCTGACGGAAGAGCAGGCTGCGCATAGGTTGTAAGAGCGAGAGGAGCTACCAACATAGCATCACTTGTGTGGGAATTTCGATTCTCATGCATCGGAGGCCGCGAGCACCTTCCGACCTACAGCCGCGGAACCTGACCCTTACCCTAGGGCAGGATCTAAACGTTCTCGTTCAGTTACATCACCGAGGAGTAACCCCATCGTCTACGAGTCGGACGAGGCGGAAATTGCAAAAGCGAGGAAGCAATACCCCGACTTCCCGGAGGACAAGTTAATCGTCAGAGCGCGTGCAACACTTTGCAATCGCCTCCGTGTGCAGGCCAAAAAACAAAGAAAAGACGGCGAAAGGGCAGCGAGTTCCACAAGGCAAAAAGAGCAATGTGAGGCTGGCGGTTTTTCCGCCGACGATTCAACGGCTGCCACGGAGGAAATAGAAGTTTTTCACTCCCCTCCCCAGTCCTCCAGTCCGCCAATCCCACAAGTAATTTCACAACCCACGTCACCGGAACCCCGACCTTTCTCCCCGATTGCGTCTACCTCCTGGGCTGCGCCAACAAAATTGGAATTTCTTTCAAGTCCCGTTGCTACAACTGAAGAGGAAGTCCCAATGGCTGTTAAAGCGCGGGAACTCATTGTGCAATTCGCAGAGGATGTGCGAGAACAACGATCCAACTGGAATGACTTTTGTTAGGAACTCGTTTCTCTTGCCTCTCCTCGAATGCGCATGGGATCCGTTTATGGAGTGTCCCTTCCTCAATGGTAATGCTCTAGCTCGTATAGCTCCTAGAGTTATTACAATGAGCCCGAGCGCCGTCATCGCATGGCGGGCAGAATTGGCTGTATGGGCTGCTTTGCACATGCTATAGTGCATATCGGCAATTGCAAATCGTGGTCCCATATTTAACACTATGTACGATTGTCTGCACACGTTATTGACTCGTGGAGACGATGACATGACTCCCAATCGCCGATGTGCACGCGCACAGCAACTCATACTGGCGATTAACCGCCTAATAGGGTCCCCCGCTAATGACTGGTTGGAGCGGCTCCTGCCGCTGCAGGCAGTCATTAAAGGCACCCCTTTTACTTTAGGTTCTGATGGCATACCGGTCAGACACCATAACATAACCAAAAAGGATTTTGGATAGACGTCTCTGTCCAGAGTCTAACCTGGTTACGATGGCAACTGGCCGATTCCCCCCCGCCATGCAGTCCCCAAACATACCCTGCAGTGGGCAACGAATGCCCCACCACCGCCAATCCCGTTACAGGATTTCCTAGGTTGAGTGGAGGCCATGCGGGCAGAAGAGAGAAGATTGGGTGCAAAGGAGCAAACAGCTCCCCAGCTCTCAACCAATCCACTTAATCTGCCAGCAGGCAGTCACCAACCCATAGAATGCTGGGAGCGCGAGTCTCACAACCCGCGACTTTCCAACTTCCAACGACTTTAACGCAGAAAGATCGGGAAACGGTAACTGCGTTTTCCGCTCTCCCTACAACAATACCCCCTCCTGGTTTTTCTTCAATAGAGACACAAGACACTTTACTGATTGTTGTGTCTCCCATCCTTTTCATTCTCACGGAAGAGCTGGTACCACGAATGACGGTTCCAACTCCTCCCACAGAGTCAGAAGAGCAAGAGTCGCGTTCTGCAGCTTCTACTCTCCCCACTCTCACCCCTCTCACTCCCGAGATTGGTACACCACCACCGCAATCAGAGAATTCTCCAACAGAGAATTTACTGGGTGCGATGTAGGATATTACCATCTCCACTACCGAGGAGGTGGTCATCGCGACCACTGAGGAGATCGCCATTTCAACGACAGAAGAAACCGTTGCCTCTTCTGCCGAAGAAATAGAGACTCTACCTCGGAAAACTCCCCCACCTTTCTTTTAATTTTTTCCTTTTTCATAGGGATCCAAGGTAAGACCCCATACCATTTACGGTCCAAGTAGGACTTCTCCTGTTTTGTTTTCCGGCTGCCAGGATCTTTTTATTTCAACTGGGAGTTCCAGTGCGTCATTCGACGGCCGAGACGACGGCAAAAACTCATCGTTCTCGCCAACCACGCAACGGTTCCAATCGAGTTGATTCAGCCCACCTGCGTGTGGTGTTTTCTTTTTCTTTGTTTTCATTTTTTTTTACTTTATATATTAATATTCTTTTTGTTATTTTTCTCATAATTTTATTATTTGTTTTTCTAAAAATTCATTTTTTTTGTGTATTCAGTTAAAAATTTATCGTCGTTTTTAAGGCAACCGCGATTGCACTACATCGCTCAAGCCCGTTGCTTTCTCGAGTTCGCCACTCAAAATTCTAAAACATAGTGTGCCTGGTGCGGTTGTTTTTGTCTCTCCCCTGCTCACCCGTTTGCACTGCCGTAGTTAGCCGTCTTGCCCTGGTCAATACAACTAGGGGGAATTGTGACCAGTCGTCACTAGAGGGCAGTGCAATCCCCTAATCACGTGATCCTTTGGGGCGCGTCCATTCGTACTACTTGGGAGTCTGAGCCACGAGAAACAGAGAGTCTGCAACCGCCGGTCTTACTGATAGAATGGGCGCCGCAGCTCTGGCTGTTACGACCGTCATGACGAACGTGGCTGCCCAGGACGATATACGATGGGCACGGTGGTGTACGCACAGTGGTTGAGTGCAAGTACAATCGCCCCACATAGCTGGGATGCATAGTGCAAAGTATTATGGCTACGCGGCGATAGCTTCGACTATCGACGCATAGCCGGCAAACCAAGAGAGTAAGTGGGAACGAGGCGGTGATGTGCATCGCGGCCTATAACTAATAAGGGCCTAAACACACAAGTCACGCGTCTGTCTCCGATTATTCACTAGTGATGGTGCTGTGGATCTGTCACGCTGGGGACCGTGCCCAGCGGTCAGTGAACCAGGCCATCACAACCTTTCAATACACCTATTTTGTTACGACCTTTCTCATTCCTATTAAGAACGAGAGTGACGGGCAATGTGTGCCTTGTCTATACAATATTTCAAGCCACCTAAGATACAAAATTACAAATAAATCCTATTTTCGCCATAAAAAAAAAATCCAACCACAACAGTAAATGTAACCTATCACCCCCTCAACAAAGCTACACCTTGACTTGACATATAAAGAAAAACCCTTAAAGAAAGACACTTTAAAATTTTCCCAAGACAGCAATATATAAGCCCCTACTAAGGTAAAACCAATCGTGGACTATTGTTTAACGCGCAGGTTCCTCTAAAAATAAAAACAACAGCCAAACTTTTTTAGTTTCAAGAACACTACTACTACTAAAATAAAAAAATTTTAAAATTAATAACAGGGTATCTAATCTTGGTTTCCCCATAATGTTCTCTCAGCCTACAAAAAATCTTTAAAAAACAACTAAAAAGAAAAAAATTTCACCCTTTATTCAAATTTAAATTCAAATTCAGCTGCGAATGGCAAGGCTCGCCACCCGCTCTTGAGTCGACACTAGCCGTTCACTGGGCCAAGGCCTTACTCCAGAGCGCTGACACCTATCAGTGATACCAGGTGGCTAAGGCAACCCAGCGCATTAGGCAAATCTGCAAAGAATTCTGTGGAGACAAGGACAGAGACGACCCTCATCGTTGCCGGGAGCAGGGATATAGCTTAACAAAAGCATTAGGATGGGTCCTCACGCCCACTACATTCGATGATTGCAAAGAGGCTTTCTCGGCTGTGACCGTGGCATCGCACAAAGCGGATGAAATCACCCCAGTGGTTGTTGCCTTCTGGCAAGCCATACAGCCAGACAGAGACAGCCTACATTGTCAACTGTGGGCCAACAAAGTCGATAATGACAACTAGAAAACGACCTCACTCCAGTTGAGAAGGCGGTTTGCCAAAAAACCGCCACCAGCCATCCCTCCTCGCCTCCCACAAAACTGACCCCGGCTCTAGATGACGAACAATTGGCCATTATAGCTCAAACCGTGTTGGCTGTCCAGACGGCAGCCAAGAAAAAGACACCGAAGCGCCTTGAGACTTCCTCGTGCCAGCCAACAATGGACGCTAGGATCTGGTGGGATTTTCCTCGCCTCTGCATGATCGACAGGATGCATGCAGTATTGGCCACTACACCCAATAAAGGCCAAAGTGTTTACCGATGGCAGAGGAACACTGTGCACAGCGTCAGGGTGGAAATAGACACCTCGGCCTCACTCCTCACACTAACAGGGAGACAAAAGAGACGCAAGGCATCGCCCTGAGGGGGTAGGAGGCAACGACCACCAGCTTTGTTCCCGGATTTTTGTCAAGCAGACCAGTGGCAACTTGTCGCCGCCAAGATTATTTGTGATATGTCTACCAGGTGACACGAGAGGATATAAGAAGCTTCGACAGGAAGTTGGAACAGAGAATCATGCCCCAGCAACCAAACCACAGAACCAGCAAGCAACTACCAGAACCTCACCATCAAGCCATACTAAACAAGAGTATAGGAGTGATAGAGGACATGGGCCATGCAATTCTAAGGTTGCTCGACCAACAGGTCGTTTAGAAGAAAAGACAAAAACGCCGGAGAAGATTGACGCCGCCTCACCACGGATGACCACAGCACTGGCGCGTGCTCCACAGCACTGGCGCGTGCTCCACAGCACAGAACCAATGGCCACGATCCGAGCCACGTGGAGACTACTCCACGGCCCAACCGTAGAACGAAAACTATTGTATTTATTGTTTTTGTAGAGCCTCTGCTCCATTTGCTATACTTCAATAAATACAATCCGTTTGTATTTTATCTCAATATTCCTTTCCATTTTTTCTACCCATAATTGCTACATTCAGGTACAGGTTAGTTCAAAGTAAAATATCGATGGAATAATTAAGTTTAAAACCGGAGCGCGACAGGCTTTGGACGGAGGAATGTTATCAGGCATATGAGAAAATCAAGAAACAACTGTCACAACAGATTGTGCTCCCATTGCCGAATTATGACCTCCCTTTTATCATTCACACTGATGCAAGCACAACTGGTCTGGGAGCAGTCCTTATGCAACAATTACCAGACAAATCACTACCCTGTTCAGTGGCCTATGCAAGTAGGACATTGCATGGAGCTGAGGCCCAGTATAGTGCATCCAAATAGGAATGTTTAGCAGTTGTTTGGGCTGTTAAAAAATTCCAGCAATATGTAGAGTATTCACATCATATGGTAGAAACCAACAATATGGCATTAAAATGGATAATGTGAGACAAAAATCTGACAGGCTGGCTCGCCAGGTGGGCTATGTTTCTTCAACAGGAAAATTTTACTATTGTGTACCAAAAAGGTTGAAAAAATCAAGTGGCTGAAGCTCTCTCATGCAACGGGGAAAAAGTGGATTCTGTCTGTTCAGAAATTAGCACAGAAGACGAAGCTTTTGCATGTGCATATGCAACTAGGCCGGTAGATGACTCTGCGTCACCTCTATCGCCTGAGAATATTTGCGAGAAACAACGAAAGGATATAAATCTCATTGAATGGCTACAAGCCAACCATTCTTCAAACGTCAACTTGACCTATTTACATTCTCATTACAAAGAAAATCTAGCTGATTTCCTGATTAGTAGAGATGGAGTATTTTTGATAACATACTCCATATCAATCTGATTGGTTCATTGACTGTCGCGATGACACTGACATTAAAAATAGTGATCCCACTATCTTTAAGGCAACATTGTCTGCACCAGTGCCACGATTATCCTTCATCTGGTCATGGGGGCATGGAAATGACACTGAAATGCGTGAAAAGAATTTACTATTGGCCTAAAATAACTGCTCTGGTCACCAATTATGTTAAACAATGCAATAAGTGTCGGAAATGCAAGCCAATACAACGCAAGCCTGGTGGTTTGCTATCCCCTGTCTCCCCGAAAATAGAAAGATTTGAGCATATTGGGATCGATTTAATGGGCCCCAAACACATGACGAAAAATTGCAATAGATTTATTTTAGTGATTGTAGACTATGCTACCTCATGGATTGAGATTGGCGCATTAAGTACGGCTAAGATAGACTCCATCTTGCCTGCCGTGAAACGATTTTTTAATAGTTTTGGAGCCCTTATGTTCGTAGTCAGCAACTTGGGAAAACAATTCATCTCTGATTTGTATCAAAATTTATGTGCTGAAGCAGGAGTCACTTGCTTATAAACAACTCCTTACCATCCTCAAACTACACGGAACAAGTAAATCGTAATATTAAAATCTTGCTGCAAATTTTTACGCACACCTGTTGGAATGTAAAATTGGGTGAACTTAGTTTTGCATTATGCACCGCTCCTTCAAGCATTCACGACTACATGCCAGCAATGCTAACATCTGTAAAAGAATTACGTTCACGCCGGGACAGTCGACAGGTGTCACTGGATTCACCTTTTAACCCAGAACAACCATATGACAGTGTACGTATGTTGGTCAGAAGAATTGGGATTTTGCTTAAAAATGGCATTGATTAATAAAGAATCAGCAAAAATTAAGCAAAAACTTATTATGACCAGCTCCAACGAGACAAGTCATTTAAAGTTGACGATTTTGTTTTGCTAAAAACACATCCTTTTTCAAAGGCAGGTACAAATTATTGTGCGTCTCTGGAAGACCGTTATGAGGGCCCCTACTACATTGTTTAGGTCAGAGATAGCGGGGTGTATGTCATTGCAAAGCCTATCACATTAACTAGCAGGAAAATGGTGAATATATCTCAATTAAAATACTACTTTACAGATTTGTCTTCAGCCGAATGGCCACCTGCCACTCAGCTCACAGATGATATGCAAATTACAAATTTATCACCCCTCTTGTGCTCAAAGAGTGTGCAAACTACCACAAAAACTTGATTTGTGACATATCCCGCCCTCTTGAGACAGAATCGAGCGTTGTGACTTCACAAAATGTCACAGCTTAATTCTAAACCCAATTTCGCTATTTTCTCAAGGTTAGAATTATTAATCAGGAAAGAACACGAAATTCTAAAGCTAAATGTAAAGCTAAATGACTCCAACTGGACGCTGTTACTGTATGGTGCCATTTTTACATTTTGTGAGACAAGTGTTTTGGCATGAAAATTGGCACAAATCACATGACTTATGCACAATTGGGCACCAAAATATAGTTTTCACCAGTTAAGTTACTGAAAAATTACCCGAGAAGTGAAGAACAGTACTTTAACTTACTAGGTACTACTTAATTGTTAATTTTTATCTTTATACCCAGATAAAAAAATCTATAGAATTCTGTAGAAAATGTTTATAGAATTTTTATTAAATTTTATAGATAAATTCTATAGAAAGCTATATCTTTTGAAACAAGAATTCTATACATTTCTATAGGTAATTTCTATAAAAATGAATAAAAAGTTCTATAAAAATTAATAGACATTTCTATAAAAATCAATAGAAATTTCTATAGAAATCAATAGAAAGTTCTATAAAATTGTATAAAACTATCTATAGAGTCATATAGACATATCTATAGAATCATATAGACACATCTATAGAATCATATAGACAAATCTATAAAGTTATCTATAGAATTTTATAGAATTATTTATAGAATTATCTGTAGAATTATATAAAATTTTCTATAGAATTATATAAAATTTTCTATAGATTTATATAAAATTATCTATAGAATTTTATTCTATAGAATTTTATACATTGCTTTTATAAAAACAAAAATTATTTCAAATTGTTATTATTTATTTAGCAGAATAATTATTACATATAAAAATTTTAATTTTTATTAATTTTCAATTTCACTTGCAGGATTCTAAAAAAAATTTGATCTTACACTGATTTATCAACTTAAAGAAAATTAAGTGTATTACTTTTTTTGTGATATTCGGTGTGATTTACTTTCAACATTTCGTTTATAAGTAATAACTGCTGTTATCTCACTTTTAGTAGCTTTTGGAAACTGCTTCCTTGCAAGAACTATGTAATTATAAAATGTTTTAGTAATGCTTATAATAATATACACTAATAATGCTCATAAGTAAAATAGCATTTTTCTTTGCAAAATCCAGAGGTGGTTTTGCTACTTTGCCAGGGATGGCATTTGAGGCACGTCCTGTTAAGCTGCTTGTTGTCATCTTGTGACGGATCTTACTGCACTGTCGGCTGGGCACGGTCCCCAGCACGGCAGATTCATAATAACGCCACATGTGAATAAATAGAAGCAAACGCGTGAACTCTGTGTGTGTAGGCCTTTATTAATATATTGGCCGCGACGCACCTCACCGCCTCGTTTCTATCTACTCTCTCGGTTCGCCAGCTCCGTGGCGACAGCCGAAGCTATTGCCACGCAGCCATATTACTTTGCTATTTGCATCTCGGCTACGTGGAATGGTCGTACATGCGCTCAACCGCCATGCCACAACCACCGCGTCCACAACACCACGTCCTGGGCAGCTCCGTCCATCGTAATGACGGTACGGACAGCCAGATCTGCACCGCCCATCCTATCGCTAAGATAGCCGGTTGCAGACTGGCTGACCCTTGTGGCTGAGCCTCTCAGGTTAAGTGAATGGACGCGCCCCAAAGATCACGTGGATCGGGGGTTCGTACTGCCTTCTAGTGACGACTGGTCACAATTCCCCCCTAGTCGCATTGACCAGGGCAAGGCGGCTAACTACGGCAGTACGAACAGCGAGCAGGGATGAGGTGAAAACGACCACACCAGGCACACCAAAAAAAATTTTTTTGGGCGAACTCAAGAAAGCGGGTGGGCCCGAGCGATGTAATGCAAATCGCGGTGGCCTTAAAACGACGATAAATTTTTCAAAACAAAATACACACAAAAATTGATCTTTTCAAACAAATGATAAATTTAAAAAAAATTAAAGGAAAACAGAATAGTAAAAAAAAAGAAAAAATAGAAAATAAACAAAAAAGAAAACATCACACACAGGTGGGCTGAATTGACTTGATGGTCGCCTCTGCGTGGGTATTACAACGGCAGGCTTCTCGCTGTTGTTTTGGCCGTCGGGGAAAACAGGGACTGGAACTCCCAGTTGAAAAAACAGGATGACCGGCGGCCGGGAAACAAAACATTAATGGCTCGGGTCCTGGCTCGGACCTCCGATGGCATAGGAATCCTGACTCGAATCCTTATGATGAAAAAATAGAAAAGTTGGGAGGTTTTTATTGAGGAGGGGTTTCTACCTCTTCGGTAATAGAGGTGGTAGCCTCTTCTGTCAACAAGAAGATGATCTCGTCAATAGTTGATATGACTACCTCCTCTGTAGTTGAGATAGAGATCTCTCCCATCGCGCCAGATAAATTCTCCGTTGGGGAATTCATCGGTTGCGGTGGTGGTGATTCGTTCTCGGGAGTTGGGGTTGGTGTGGTAGGGGGCGATTCCTGCCTCTCCGGTGTTGTGGGAGGGGTTGGATCCGCCGCCTTCGGCACCAGGCTCTCCAGAGAGATGGTCAGAGTTGGGGATACAAAGATCCGTGGTGAACCCTGTACCTCCAACTATGAAAATCCGGGGGGAGCTGTGGTTGCAGGGAGAGCGGAAAACGCAGTTACTGTTTTCCGTTCTCTCTCTGTCAAAGTTGTTCTAGAAGGTTGGAAAGTCGCGGGTTGCGAAACTCGCGCTCCCCATCCTTCTAGAGGTTGTTGGGAACCTGCCGGCAGATTAAGGGGGTTGGTTGCGAGTTGGGAAGTCCTCCGTACTTCTGCATCCAATCTTCTTTTCTCTGCCCGCATGGCCTCCACTCGGTTGAGAAAATCAGGTATCTGAGCTGGTGGTGGTGGTGCATCCGTTGCCCACCGTGGTGCATGCTTTGGTAGCTCGTGTCGCGGGGGTATTGGCCAGTCGCCGTCGTAACCCAGTTCAACTCTGGACAGAGTTGTCCATCCAAAGTTTTCTTTGGTTATGGTGTGACGTCTGACCGGTACTCCGTGCAAATCTAGTTTAAATGGGGTGCCTGAAACGACGGCTTGCAGCGGCAGGAGCCGCTCCAACCAATCGTTTGCTGGGGACCCTATTAA